>VMDR010003742.1:0-68139 GCA_007922815.1 Macrotus californicus
GTATAAATCATGCTCTCTGAACAAAATGAAATTAAGTTAAAAATCATTATCAAAAAGGTAACTTTTAAATGAACTTTATCGTTAGAAATGAAGAAACAAATTAGGGAACTTCTTTAATCTGATTAAAGATACCTACAAAAAACTAAATCAAACGTATTACTCGATAGTAAGATGCTGAAAGCCTTTCCTCCGATATTGGGAATGAGACAAGAAATGCCCACTCTCATCATTTCTATTGTACTTCAGGTTCAAATAATATAATTATGCAATAAGTATTGGTATAAGTATTGAAAATGAAGACATATAACTGTCGTTATTCAGAAATGAGTAAATTATACACATACAAAATCATAACAATTCTATGGATAAATTACTAAATTTAATATTTGAGTCTAGAATGATTGCTAAACATAGACTGATAAAAAAGTAATTGTATTTCTATGTATCGGTAACAGTGAAATTTAAAAGTATCATACACCATCAAAGACTTAGAAATAAATCCAGGGAAGAATGTGCAACATTTCCACACACACACAAAAATGTCAATAAATATAACTGGCAGAAATAAAGACCTAAATTAACGGAAGGATATACCATGTTCGCAAGAGGAAATCTCAATACTGGAAATATGGGGACATGTCAGTTCTCCCCATTTGATCTGTAGATTCAATACAGTTGCAACAAAACCCCACAGGGCTGTGCACTAAAAGGATGAACTTTGCTGTACGTTAATTATACTTATAAAGAGACATGAAGAAGGAAAATATCCCGGCAAAGTTCCATGTTTTATTTTGTTTATTCTTAGTAGAAATTGACAAGCAGAGTCTAAACTATCTATGAAAATAAGTGTAAAAAGGCCAAGAATGCCCCAATCTTAAAAAGCAAATCAGAAAAAGTAGGACGACCTCCTCTACCTGACATCAAGACTCATATAAAGTTGTACCAGTGGTTATTGGTACAGGACAGACAGAGAGATGGATGGAAAGTGGGAGTCCAAAAGCAGATCTTCTCATACACTCTTGCTATGAACATTCTTGTACATTTTTCCAAAGAATATGAAGAAGATTATTTAGTAATGGAGAGAAACATGGTCTTCTGAATAAACAGTAGAGGGAGAACAGAACACACACGTAGGAAAAACGGAAGCTTGACCCCGATAGATGCTGTAGACCCGCAGAAATCCTTTTCACGTGGATCAAGAATCGTATGTGAAAAATACAACTTCCAGAACAATGCATCTTTTACATTACGAATGCCACTGGCCTGGTTCAGACTCTCAACACCCCACACACAGGCCACCGTTTCCCAAGAGTAATTACAGGAAGAATTATAAAAATAGTAGGTTCTTTAGAGCAGCGGTTTTCAAAGTTTTTGACCACAGCCCACAAAATTATATTTAAATCATCTCTCTCTCTCTCACACACACACATCCCTAGATCCTAGATACAGTAAAACACAAGTTTCACAAAATACTTTTTAGATTTACCACATCAACTGCATTTTGATGTTTATTTTTCTTTCTTTTCTCTATCACACGCTTTAAATTCTGTCTAGGGCCACCAAAACTATTTCATAAACTATTAATGGGTCACACAACCCGTAATTTGAAAAACGACGCTTTGAAACACCAGAAAATAAACAGGAATTCAGTCTAGGACGGAACAGTACACTCTTCAAAGAGAATTTTAAGCTGGGATTTTTGAGCAAGACTTAAAGTAGGGTAAAAGTGTTTAACTGTGAAAGTGACTTGCCCAAGGCACAGGTTTGCGATAAACGGCAAAACCGGGACTAAAACCAAGGTTCTTGCCCATTCTAAGGCCAATGTCCTTTCCATTACACAAAGCAGTTTTTCACCAATACACACACGTACACACGAACACGCATGAGAAAAGTACAACGATTCTGCCATAAGTTAGTTCACCTTCACGGAAACTAAGAAAGATTTTTATGCATAGTATGTGTCTATGTTTACATATATTTTATTTACTTATTTTATAAGCAGCAATTGTGCTAGCAATTGCCTATAGAAAAGGCTGATTCGTGTTACGTTGAGTTTAATCAAGTTCATTCTTATTACATCTTTATCAAAATATTAACGTTTTTCTCTTCCTCCAGAAGCTGATAAACTGTTAATTGTGCATAAAACTTTTCCTTAAAACGTGACAAGGAGAAATCCACTCTCCCATGTAAAGGACGTAAATAATATCCAGTCCCACAACTAGTACACGTGCGGTTGACACACAGTGCCGCATTCTTCCCATTACACAGCTGAGATTCCGCTAAGCACTTTAGACAAAAATAATTCAATTAAAATGAGAACAGGACTAAAAGACGCTAAAGGCTTCTATTTCATGTCACTGAGAACTCTATCCGGCTATCACAGAAATGACTTACGGTTGCATCGTTTTTGTACAAATCGCAATTTGCATGCTGTTCTGTACGTTGATAGTCGTATGACATCAAAATTCTGAGCACCTGAAAACGGGGCAAATAGAACATGTTCAATTGGACTTCCTGCTTCGTTTCTCCGTGCTGGGAAGAGACGCTATCCCACTGTGCCGGCACGATGCACACGGAGCGTGCCAACTAAGCCTTCTTCTGATGAAACCAAAGGCGGGAGGAAGGGTGGACCAGGCCCGGTTTCTGCGTTTTCTGCGTGCCCACTCCACACCAGGCACCGTGCCCGTAGCTCTGCCGACATGATCCAGTCCGCTGGCCTCGGCAAGCTCTGAGCGGAGGAGCACTCGTGATCTGCGTGAATTAGCTTTACGTGGTGGGAGGGGCAGTGGCAGAGCAGGGAAGACCGCAGCCGAGAGTCAGGGACGCCAGTGCCAGCCCCAGCCTGACCGCCAACCACAGAAGCTGACCATGGCCCCGTTATGTGTCTCTTCTCAGCCTCAGTGTCCTCCTCTGTAAAATGAGGGAACTGGGCCAGCTGGTCTCTGAGGTCCCCTTCTAGATCTGCAGCAGCCTGTATTTTCCAAAAACTGGCCCTAACAGAATTTTCACACCAGTATTTTATGTGCTTCCAGGGCACCGTCCCTCCCTACCAAGAACGAAAGATTGCTTCCCTCTACTTGCGTCTGAGCAGGTTACTGTCACTGCCTTAATGAACAGCATGTGGCAGAAGTGATGCTGCCCGACTTCTGAAGACAGGTGACAAAAGGTGGCCAGCCTGCCCCTGCTCTCCCTCTCTCTCGGGATGCTCCCCCTGGGAACCCAAACTGGCCTCCCCTCTGAGAAAGGACCTCAGGGGCCATCCCGGCTGGGCTCCTGCGTCTCCTCTCCAGCTCGGCGGAGCAGCGCCCACTGTGTAACCGTCAAACACTCTGGAAGGGTTCACAGTCACCGGCCCAGACAGGCAGCCCCATTTCAGGCAGAGGGATTTGGGGTCCGGCAAACAAGCGTGTTAGTCAAGGCCACACAGACAAGGAGTCACAAAGCGAAACAACCATTCAAATAATGGGACCTCCTCCCAGCCGCCTTTTTTCCTTGTTCAGGTTTATATGATAATGTAATTTTAAACAGATTTCAAGTTGTATAGTAAAGTAATATATCAAACTACACCTTCATGCTAATAATTTCCCCCTGCTCTAAAGAGTGTTGTCCAAATAGTCTTCTCTAGCTCAAAATTTGCATCCAGTGTCAGGTAAATCACGTGACATATCAACCATGTACCAGCACGTGCGAGCCCACGTTGACAACAGAGTTACAGCAAGAGGTCTAAATTGACTGGTATGCCTTGACCTGACAGGTACTCTAGGTGACATTTCTGCCATACTATTTATGACTTTGCTGGGGAAAGCAGTTCAAGTCAGTTCAATTAAAATAATATGCTCTGGCTTGGGGCCCTCCGACTCCATGACTCATTAACTCCCATTCTTCCCATTCAAAAGCTTGTAACTAAAAACTTCTGTGACTTCATCAGGAGGAAAAAACACTCCCACACATGTAAACAAGGACTCCAGAAGCACTCAGGACTTACGCATTTCTATGAACAGCTGCCTCTTCTCCGCCGTGGTTTTCCGCTTATTCCCGCTTTCCTCGATCATCCTAGAGACAAGGAAAGACACAGCAAATCACTGTATAATCTGACGGCCAAGTGCTTAACGCTCTATCGTGAAGGGAGAGGTACAGGAACCCGAGCTGTATATGCACACACTAACGGGGTATCAGTAAAAATAAAGTGGTCACCTGATACCAAAGAGATAAACCCTTTTTCCTCTATTGATACCTTCTAGAATATTAAGAGTCAATACTTAAATGAGCTCGTACACACCTTCAGTACTGGAAATATGGGCTACGTCTTATTTCTAACTTTGATTATTTTCCCTGCAGCGTCCTAGATTAGCTGAGGCAGTTTCCCATATCCCTACTGTTTTACATAGGTAAGTATGTCACTAAATATAATTTAGAAAAGTAATTATAATGACAAACTATTATAGTAAAGAACGTAGTGAGCTTACACATAAAATACATAAATAATATCTATTTTTATATTAAACAAATATAGGTATTCCTCCCCACACACAAAGAACTCCTAAATGTACCTTTTTATCACACAGTAAGAGCAGTTCACGCTGCCAGACTTAGGCTGTGCGGGCAGTTTGTTACACCTCTCTTCATGCGTTAGTTAGCTCGCTTACCACCCCCCAACCCTGGTGCTGCTGTTATTGTTCCTCTGCTGGCCCCATTCAGAGATCTGGAAACAGACACCTAGAAAGGACCACTAACTGGCTCAGGAGCACACACCTCAGAACGGGCAGAGTAGAATCTCAACTCTTTCATGACACTTCTTACCTAATTATTGCTTTTAGATGCATATTTTCAAATAGCTAGGCCTAAAAAGCTAGAACAGAATAGCCCATTGCTTGGACCCTGTTGATACAAAATCTGTGACAACTTTAGCTGGACTTTGCCTTATTCTATGAAGAAAAAGACCTAGACAAATAGAGTAAGCCAAATAATTTCCCCAAGCAGATCACACTGTGATAAATCATTCTCACACGTTAGAATCACAAATTAAGTAAGTGATAACCACGCAAATGACAGAGCCATTAAAGCAAGGTGCCTGGTGAAAGTTTAGTTATAACTGTATCCTAAAGAAGATTTAAAATGTAAAAATATTCCTTACTGTTCTGCAATTAATATTTTGAAAATTAAGACTGGTCCTTTCCTGCATCCTTGAAATGTTACCAGAAAGACTGCAACACACATGATGTTATTTAACAATTTGCCACAAGAGGAAAGAATTGTAAACAAAAAGAAAGTAAGCCGAGGAAAACGCAACCAACAGCAGCAAAAAAACTAATGAAATCTAGGCCCCAGGAAAAAACAGGAGTTGGTACCAGGAGCCTGTAACTACAAAGAAAAAATGTTCAAAAGCTTGCTCCCCCTTACCCAATCTTGGTCTATTAAATAATACAGTTTTTAAACGTTACACACAGATTAAAACAGAGAATGTCATAATGTTCTTTACGTCTCATTTATTGTATCCTTTTTCTACTTTTGCTATTTCTTTATACCCCTTTTTCTAAAAGTAGGGTCTAAGACTTCCTGGAGCTCCCTAAATTCTTCATGACAACTTTTACAATTTTGTCTTTGATTCCAGTTCCATTTTGAAAAAATTAATGCAACCATACTCTGGATCCTCTAGATGACCACCCACCCACCCACAAGCACTGCCACACCACTCAGGGCACACGCATCGCACACAGGATGATGGCAGCGCCGGGGGGCGGGAGACCACCGCAGGCAGGGCAGACAAACCAGGGAAACCGCACTCCACTGGGCCGGATCCGACCTGCCACCCGCTTCTGCAAATGCAGTTTTGCGGGAACACAGCCACACCCACCCATTTACCTGTCGTCTGTGGGTGCGCTCGGGCTACAGGGGCAGAGCTGAGCAGCTGCACAGAGAGCATCAGGCCTGCAAGGTGTAAAATAGGTACTGCGTGGTTCCCTAAGAAAAAGTTTGCTGACCTGACCTAAAGGCAACAGTAAGTGCTGTGGCGTTACGACATGCCTGGCTGCAACGAGAGAAACGTGTCCCCACTGTCAACGACAATGATCATCCATGACTGTCAATAACAATGATCATCCATGTGGGCCTGAGTTCCAGTTCCATTACTGGAGGTTTATCCTTGAGGAAGTGCTTTAATCAACCTAAGACTTATGCCTCACTGCTGAAATGGCATGAATATTTATACTGTATTAACCAGCCATGTGACAAATATTTATCAAGCAGCTCTTCTATGGCAGGCACATGCAGACACCCTGGAAATACTGCAGTGAACAGAAGAGACAGAGTTCCCACCTTCATTTAGCTTTTTCTGGCAGGATTAGACGCAGTAACTCATTCAGACAGCACCTGGCCCAGGGTAAGCAAAGGACAAATGGGCCTGCTATTCTTATTACAATGATTATTATTATTGTTATTATTATTATTACTAGTATTACTACTACTACTATTATTGTTATCATTATTATTATTACTATTATTACTATTACAGCTATTACAGCACAGGTAGTTTATAAACCAAGTGGAGCGACTCTGATTTATAATTAATGATACCATGATAGACATTATTTAATATATTTCCTTTTAAGAAAGTCCTTGGGATTTTCAAATTAATGAAGCACAATGCAAACACTTTAGAAATTTAATGATCTAGCCCTGCCAGGTAGCTCCGCTGGTTAGACCATCATCCCCACGTGCCGAGGCTGTGGGTTCGATACTCAAGGCACACACAAGAATCAACCAACGAGTTCATAAATAAGTGGAACAACAAATCGATGTTTCTCTTTCTCTCCCCTCCTTTCTCTCTCCCTAAAAATCAATCAATAAAAAAATTTTTTTAAAGAAATTTAATGGCCTCAACTAACAAAACGAAGGTATCTTCACGCCGTGTGGACAGTTCATCACAAACCTGGGCCCGACACCGTGAAAACACACACCAGAACGTCCCACGAGAGCAAATGAAAAGGTCATTGTGCGTAAGAAATCTGTTTTATCGACTGGGTTTTACTTTTGTTATTGTTATTTGAACTACCTAATTTTAAAGGGCTTACAGTGGACTTATAGCATACTTACACTTAACTAACGCAAGTTCAACTCCATGCGAGAGAAAGAGAATTATTTAAATGACAGGCAATTCCACATCAGGGTCACCTGTCCCAAGAGGGCGTGAGAAAGAAAGTGAATCTACAGCAGGGGTGTCAGACTCATTTTCACCGGGGCCCACATCAGCCTCACGGGTGCCTTCAAAGGGCCAAATGTAACTTTAGGACTGTATAAATGTAACCACTCCTTAACAGTTAAGGGAGAGCTCGGTGTTGCCACCCAGTAGAAACAAGGTGCCGGACCAGATAAAACAAGGTGGAGCGCTGGATTCGGTCCACGGGCCTTGCGTTTGCCACCTGTGATCTGCAGCTTCCTATGGTCTGTTCTCTTGCACAGAGTACCCTCTTTTCTATCTTTTCTTCTTTTTTCCAAAAACATCACTTAACTAAAGAAAAAGTAGCCAATTCCAACAGGGAGAAAAAACTAGTTGTGCTAGACTTCGAACCACTTGTCCATGTTGGTCTCCACTGTGGTACCGCTGCTGAGGAAATTTCAGGAGGAATTTTCATCTATATCACATTTCCAGGGTACTCAATGGGAAACTCCCAAAGGAAATTAGACTCAGGCATATGAAAGATAAGCAAGATACATTCAACTACAGGGCTTTGATACTAATGTTTCAGAAACAATGTTTCTAATGCTTCAATTGCTTTAGGAAATCATATTCATGTAGCCACTTTCTTAACAATTTGGAAAATCATTCATATTACAGAACAATCCTCAAAATTCAGAGCTACAGGATAAGGCTAGTCACAACTGGCTGTTCTAAAAATAATTATGGAATATAAACAACATGCAGACCTGCATGTGAGGTAAACAGTTAAAATACTACATTCATCCCTGGCTGGTGTGGCTCAGTGGATTGAGCAATGGACTGCGAACCAAAGGGTCACCGGTTCGATTCCCAGTCAGGCCACATGCCTGGGTTGCAGGCCAGGCCCATGGTTTGGGGGCGTGTGAGAGGCAACCACACATTGATGTTTCTCTCCCTCTCTTTCTCCTTCACTTCCCCTCTCTGAAAATATGTAAATTAAATTAATTTTAAAAAAATACTACATTCATAGCATAGTGATTATTTAACCATCATACATGTACATGAATAAAGATTAGAAATAAATTTGAAAATGAAAATACATTTGTAAGGTGTGGATTTTTTCCCTCAAATTTTATTTTGTCACTGTGTTGTTGCCTGACAGGTTTTGGAAAGTTGAATGTGTTTGATGATTGCACTTAAGAGTTTTAAAATGTCTAAATATGTTTCCTTGGAGATGATGGGGAAACATGCTCTCATAGTCTGTTAGTGAATATATACATACTAACACAAGTATTTTGAATGGCAATTTGGCAATATCTACCAAAATTTTAAATACATACTACCTTTGGCCTAGTAAGTATGTTTGTTTATTTGTTTAAAAGGAAAAGGGAAGCAAGGGAAGGAGAAGGAGAGCTTAGGGGGAAGGAAGGAAGGAAAAAAAACAGCGTAAAACTTTGTACGTAACTTCTGGTACAGCCATACAATGAAACGGTATAGTCCACAGGTGTTACAAAGAGCGAGACAAGTATGTGCAACTTATCTAAGTCAAAAGGCAAGTAAGGAGCCCTGGCTGGTGTAGCTCAGCTGGTTGGGCATCATTCCCCAAAGTGAAGGTTGACAGTTCGATTCCCGGTCAGGGCACAAGCCTGGGTTGAAGGTTCAGTCCCTGGTTTGCGTGTGTGTGAAAGGCAAACAATGTTTCTATCTCACATCGGTGTTTCTCTCTCTCCCTTCCCCTCTCCCTAAAAATAAATAATTTTTTTTAAAGGCAAGGAAACAGTATTACAACGTCGTAGATGCTCACCCTTACCTGGCTGCTAACTCCTCGCAGACGAACTCTTCTCTGGAAAATGGCCTTCAGCTGACCGAACACTCCTTAAGCAACGCCTGGGAAATAATTCACCCTCTGAAGGGACCAACAGGCAATTGCAGCTGGTGACTCACGTGCAAGGTAAAAGCCCAGGCCTGTAAGTTCTGGGTCCTGGTAAGATGGAGTGAGCACACACACCCACCTTCCTCTCCCACTGAACACAACCCTAAACAGAGTGTGTGCTACAGCTATCTCGAGCTCTGCGAAAAGTAAACAGCAGCAGGTGGATCAAGGGAGAATACAGAATTCGAAATACCACTGAGCAGATGGTGAGTTTACCATTTTTCCCTCTTGCATGACCCGGCTTGACCTCAACCCGGTGCACACCCCCGAAGCGAACACTGGTATAAACAGAGAGAAACCCTCAGAACCCTCTGGCTCTAGCTCAAAGAACTAAAGCCCAGAGAGAACGAGAGATATCTCCCAGGTCTCTTTCTTTCTCTCTTTCCTTTTTATTCATTTTCTCCCACCCTAGCCAGCAGGCAGTCCTGCAGTGGAGGCGGTGACAGCAGCAGCAAAAGTCACTGGCCTGGGAAACTGCAGGATCAAACATGTGGAGGAAAGAAACCCTCCTCTCCGTTCTGTAAGCTGCAGCTCCAAGCGGGGCCTAGCAGATCTGTTTATTTCTCTCTCTCCCTCTCCTTTGCTACTGCAGAGCAACTGCGAAGTGGGCAGTTTCTGGCCAAAAGTCAGAAAAGGGGAGTCCAGAGTGGCCAGAAAGAACCAGGGTGCTAACTGAGCAGAAGCTTGGGAAAGCAACGCCCCACATAACTGTTTATGAACCACTGGGATCTCCTCCAACTTGCTCGTCTCGGGATCCGATCTTAATCAGCACACCCACAACTCTGAAAACTGAGACCTCTACCCGAGCCCCAGACCAGTGGGTGGCACACACGTGACCCAGAACTGAAAATTAAACTGACATTAGAACCACAGCCAATAGCAGATGGGCAGAAACTTGTGCAGCCTAAACCTAACCAGGTCAAGTACCCACCAAAACAAAGACACCAACATTACCCATAAAATTTTTAAAGAAGACCTAAAGTTTAATAACATCCAGAAAAACAATGTAAAATTATTTGGTAAACTAAGAACCATGAAAATCTCAACTCACATGGGAAAGATAACCGAGAGATGCCAATGACAAGATGACACGGACGCTGGGCTAATCTGATGCTAAAGCAGTTGTCAAAAAAAAAAAACGCTCAAACGAACAACCACAAACACTCTGGAAACAAAAGTTAAAATGTTGAGTGTCAGCACAGAAACCAAAGAAACAAAGAAGAACCGAATAAAAATGACAGAACTGAAATCCGCAATAACTAAGGGGGGAGATTCACTGCAGGGACAAAGCAGAGAATGAAGATGACAAGGGAAAGAGGCAGTGCACGTGAAGAGAGACCAAATGGAAACTATCCAATCTGAACAACATAAAAAGTTTAAAAAGCTCAAGAAATGAAGCCTCAGAGAGCTGGCAGACAACACCAAAAGGTCTAACGTTCACCATGCTGCCAGAATCCCAGGAGAGAAGAGAGAACATGGTGAAGGGTGTCCATACACAACGCCTGAAGACACAGTGGCTGAAAACGTACCACGTTTGGTGAAAGACATATACCTACAGATTTAAGAAAGTGAGCAAACCCCACACAAGTAAAAGCTAAGACAAACATCGAAAAGGACACATCATAATCAAATTGCTGAAGAGTAAAGACAAAGAAAAATTATTAAAACCAGCCAGAATAAAAGAACACACTACCCATAGGGCAGGGAAGGGATCAACAATTTCTGTAAAGGACCAAACAGTGGACATTCTGGGTTTGCAGGACCTACGGTCTCTGTCACAACTACTCAACTCCGCCACGGCAGCCCAAGAGCAGCCACAGATGATGCACAGACGAAAGGGTGTGGCCCTGTTAAACTTTATTCAGAAAATGAGCAGGCAGCCCACACACCATAGCTTGAGGCTCCCCTGAGAGGAAATGACATGAATGACTGTGGATTTCTCATCACAATCTATGGACGCCAGAAGACAGTGGAATGCCACTTAGAAAGTGCTGAAAAGCTCTCAACCCAGCATTCGATATTGAGGAAATACATCCTTCAGAAATTAAAGCAAGCTAAGAAAATTGCAGCCAGCACCCATGCTCTAAAAGAACTGCTAAAGCAGGTTCTTCAGAAAGAAGGGAAATAATCCATAAGGAAACCTGAAACATTACAAATGAAGGAACAACAGCAAATGTAGGGACAAAAAACATATATGCAAGACCCATGGACCTGAACAAAGGAGGGGGGATCATCAGAGGGAGTGGGAGTGCTGGGTGGAGGGGGGCAAAGGAGGAAAGAATGGGAAAACTGTAACAGCATAATCAATAAAAATAATAAGAAATCCCAGCTGAAATTTTTTTGTAAATATAGATAGATATGGATAGGCAAAAGGAATAGAATCAGTAAGATAATTTTAAAGAATAACCTTGGAGGATCATACGACTCAAGTTCAAGAATTACTATAAAGCCCCAGTAATGAGGACCGCATGGTGCTGGCAATGGAACAGGCGCACAAATCAATAAAACAGAACAGAGTCCGGAAACGGAGCCACACAAACACTGCCATTTGATTCTTTTTAAAGGCGCAGAAGTAATTCAATGAAGGAAAGATGGTGTGTTGGGAAAACTGGCCATGCGTACGCCAAAAAGACAAACCGTTACTGACCCGTGGCTGTAAACGGATGTCACCCCTCAGTTATACCTTAAGAGGAAGGATGAACCTTGCCTGTACGTCATGCCACACACAGAAATTCATTCAAAATGGAAAACAGATGTAAATATTAAAGTATACAACTTTTAGGAGGAAACACCGGAGAAAATCTTCATGGTCTGGCACATCACAGAAAAGCCATAAAAGAAAAAAAAAAAGCTAAATTGGCTATTACCAAATGTAACACTTTTGTTCTATGAAAGAAACCAATAAGAAATGAAAAGATAGGGACAACTGTAATAGCATAATCAACAAATTATACTTAAAAATCAAATATAAAATAAAATAAGAAAAGAAAAAAGAAATGAAAAGACAGCCCTGACGGGTGTGGCTCAGAGGGTTGGGCGTCCTCCCCTCCATTCCCCTCTCTCCGAAAATAAAGAAATAAAATATTTTAAAAAAGAAAAAAGAAAGAAATGAAACGACAAACTACAAACTGGGACAAAAATATTTACAAATCAATTATATGACACAGAACTTACATCCAGAAAAAACATATTTTGTATCTTTATTGTGTTTTTCTACATTACCTTTTAATCCCCTTATACTGCCCACCCCCCAGCAATCACCACACTGTTGTCCATGTTCACGAGACGTTTTTTTAAGGAAAAAAAAAAATATTTTTAAAAGCCTCAAAACCAAACCCACACAAAAGAAAAGCTTTTTACTCAACAGCGGCCATGACATTGACATTACTTGTTGACTTAGCAGGGACAGCAGACCCCGCCGAAACTCTGACTCTTCAGTTGCCTGTACTGTTACTTTGATGCATAACCGATCGTTGTGTTTGCCAGCATCCGCATGCCTTGCCTGAGGGTTTTTCTGGACACTGAAGACACTGCACCTGCAGGGAAGTCCAGAGGTACCACAGAATTCACAACCCTGGGAGCAGCCCTCCCACTGACAGAAGTAATTATGTAAATACTCCACCTCCTTTATCCAGCAGAGGGATAACTCTGAAGCAATATTGTCCACTAACTCCCTAAATTCCACGCTGGAATTTTTTTTTTTTGCATTGACTGCAGAGAGAGGGGACGGGCGGGAGAAAGAGAGAGAGTGAAACACTGATGTGAGAGACATCAGTCCATTGCCGCCTGCATGCGTCCCGACTGGGGACCAAACCTGCAGCCCCCGCACGTGCCCCGACCAAAACTGGACTGGCGGCCTTTCAGTTGGTGAGATGCTGCCCAACCAATGGAGCCACGCCAGCCAGGTCCCACCATAATTCACTTTGCTTACCCACAGTGCTTAGTCAGAAACCCTTCACTAACTACTTTCTTTTCTGTCTCATTTCTCTATTCCTCTACTGGTATCTCCTAGGATCATTAAAAACAAAAACAAAAACTTTTATTTGAATCCTTACATCAGAGTTTGCTTCAAGAGTAACCCAAAACAAGACAGACATGACCCTGTAAAACACATCTCCAAGACGGGTTCTGTACGCGGGCCACACGCCCTCCCGACGACTCAGACCGCAGGGCGGGGTACACACGGCTTGGGGGGAGTCGCTGGTGTGCTGCTGCATAGACGGCGCCCAGACTCTCCAGGTGGTGAAGCGAGGAAGGCAGGCAGGCAGAAGATGACTGGCTTACGCAACAGCTTTAGCATTTGAGGACATTTTAAAGAAAGATGGGCTGAACTTTTGTTAAGCGGTACTGAAGTACAGAAGAAAGAAAATGTGGGGGCTTCAATCAGCTGGGTGTCAACTCAGAGCGTGGTCCGGCGGTCAGGAGGCCTCCACGGCAGCATTTTAAGGAACTCTCAGCTCCTACAACTTGAGGGCTCATGACACTAACAACCAGGCCCAAATCCTGATTGTGAGAGCTGGGAAATTACAACCAAGATCCCCCTGAACCCTCTGAGCCATAAGAAGCGAGTGGCTCCCTAGCTCTTGATACAAAAGAGCCTCCTGTGCCCAAAGCCTAGGCGCAGGCCTCATCTGAGAGGCATGCCTCCAAAGACGCTGATCCTCATCAGACCCTGTCCCTGCCCCCCTTGCTGCGTCTAGGCTAATAACAAGGGTCCAGTCACGGTACCATCGGAATCGGGAGGCCCTGTCCCTGCTTTGGATGGACAGGGGTGATTCACCGAAACAGCTGCTGGAGCTGACGGTGTGCGCTGGCAGGACCTGGGAGAACACACCTGGGGATGGGTCTTGAAAGTGCTAACCTGCGGGCCAAGGACAAGGTCAGTAAAGAAAAGTTTGTTCATCTGGGGGCCCTCTCCCATGAGCCAGGACTTAACATTCCAAAAAGGACTCCTGGAGCCAGTCCTAACAAGCTGCTGGGTCGGCTCACTTCATCCTGTGCTGCAGGGCGGGGGTTGATGTGCTATAGTAAATAAATTAGAGATGCTGGAAACGTATGGCAGGGTGTTAAGGAAAGAGTCACTGTCTCCTAACCTCTACCGATTCTGTCTGTTCTGAACTGACAGCATCTGCTTTTTTTAACCTGAGGACTTTCTCTGACATCTGAAATCTCTTTTTGTTTCTTGCATGGCAGGTCTGAATTACTAGAATACTATAGGTTTCTTACTCCCTGGAGCAGTCTTAACCAGTGATTGATGGAGTGGGTATATGACATCTGTCCAGAAAGTATCCATCCATGTAATATGAAAAATAGAGACATTTATTAAAGAAGATACAAGAAACATTGTACATAGGACAATGACGCCTCAGTCCCCTTCAAAGTAGGCACCTTGGGACCTCACACAGTTCTTCCAATCATCATCAGCTGCCCAATTGTATTTTTCCTGAACCTCATTGATGGTCTGAAATCTCTTCCCTTTCAAAGATGATTTTAGTTTTGGGAAAAGCCAGAAGTCACAGGGCACCAAATCTGGGTTGCCGGGAGGGCTGAGTCACCTGGGTGATTTGATGCTTCACCAAAAAACTCTGCATGAGACATGATGCATGAGCGGGCACGTTGTCGTGATGAAGCTGTCAATAGTCGCAGTTGCCCATAGTCGCAGCCTTCTGAATCATCCAAATAGTTTCCGTGGAAGAATGTTCAAGCTTAACACAAATTTTGATGCAGATTCGATGCTCTACTCTCTCAGTCATTTTGAATGCAATGGCCGCACAGTGCACATGCTCACTCAACAGAGTCTACCACCCCACTGACTAGTGCAGTGAAGTCATCACTGTTCACGCATGTTCATTCCAGTCCACTCTCCTTGGCTGCCAGGTTACATCAATGTCGGGCACACCATTCTCATTATGTTATCAATGGCTGGACTTTTTCCAGACAGACCTCGTAGCAACACTCCGCCTACCTCACCCACTCCCCGGTTATCCACAGTGGTGCTGTGCTTGATAACAAACCCTTTGTTTGCTAACTTCCCTTCCCTCTCTCACTTCTCGGTCCCCCACTGGTATTTCCTGGGATAACCTCCAAACCAAAATATTGCACTCAAATCGCAGTGTCAGCCCCTAGGGGAACTCACACTAAGACTGTCTTTTCATTTCAACCAAGCTCGTACTTCAGATGGCATAAAATGTAGGGCACACACAAACTGTGACAACTTAGATGACTTCCCTAGGCATTAGGGATTCCCCAGTGCTCTGCAGACACGAAGAACTGCATCTTTGTAGTTACAACAGTTCCACTCGACAAAGACCCAAGCCTACTGACGGGCCTGATTACATGTCCTTGTCTTCCTGATGTAACCGTGGTGACCGGCACTGACATGGATGTTCGTCCTCTCTCTACTTCCTTCCACTTGGACTCCTGGCACTTCATCTTTTCTTGGCCTCACAATCTAGAGATAGCCAGACCTCCTACCCTCCCTTCACAGACGAACTCTGACTTCAAACCCTGCCATTTCCTGCCTGGTAATCACTCTCGTATCCACCCTTTTTCCCATTTTCACTGCCAAAATCTTTGTCCACACAAATGCACACATAAAGATCTGTGACACCGTGATCTCAGGGCTCTGTGCCCCCTTCTTCCTGCCATTCATCCTGTGAACACCCAGCAAAACCCACAAGGTTATTTGTTCAAATATTTCGACCTTCAGTGGGTCCTAATCACCCTACTCAGGAGCCTTATTCCACCCAATTTAAAAAATCAGAGCACAAAGTGAAACATTTCAGACTGAGAAAGACACACATGAGTGAATTCACTCACATGTGGAATTTAATAATACCAAAAAGAAAAAGAGACAAGCCCTGACTGATGTGACTCAGCAGACTGGGCGTCGTCCCACAAACTGAAAGGTTCGATTCCCGGTCAGGGCACGTGCCTGGGTTGCAGGCCAGGTCCCTGGTTGGGAGCGTGTGAGAGGCAACCAATTAATATCTCTCTCACACACTGATGTTTCTCTCCCTCTCTCTCCCTCCCTTCCCCTCTCTCTAAATATAAATGAATAACATCTTTTTGTCATAAAAGTCAAACTCATTGCAGAAGCAGAGTAGAATGGTGACTGCCAGGGGCTAGGGATGGGGAAATTGAGAGATATTGGTCAGAGGATACAGACTTTTAGTTATAACACAGGGACGGAATGTGCAGCATGGTGACTATCGTTGACAATGCCATACCGTATAACTGAAACCTGCTAAGATCTTAAACATTCTCACCACACACACACACAGAGGTACTACGTGAGGTGATGAATGAGTGAGAAAACAGAACTCCCACAATGGTAAAACGACCCATGGTGGAGAGATGTGGGGGAAGGGATGGGCATGAACAGGTGAATTGCAGACTTTCAGGGTGATGGAGCTTCCGGTGTGATGCTGCAGCGGTGCACGCCTGACGCTACGCACCAGTCAAAACCGACAGATGTTTACAACCCAGAGTGAACCTCAGTGTACGTAAATGTTTATTAAATCCTTTAGGACAGGGGTGTCAGACTCATTTTCACCGGGGCCCACATCAGCCTCACGGGTGCCTTCAAAGGGCCAAATGTAATTTTTGGACGGTATAAATGTAACTACTCCTTAACTAGGGGCAAGGAGAAAGTGCTGCCACCAGGTAGAAACAAGGTGCCGGGCCGGATAAAACAAGGTGGAGGGCGGGATTCGGCCCACTGGCCTTGTGTTTGCCACCTGTGCTTTAGGACATCAGAGGACCCAAGGATGAAACGCAGAATGTGACAAAACAATCTGACTGTATTACAAATGTAGGAAACCACCTCACTGGGGAGCTAAAGGAAGTGGCCTCAGTAACTCTGGAAATGAACGGTGTCTGTAAGACTAAAGCAAAACAAAACACTCCTAAGTGCTGTACTCTAGCTCCTACCGGCTGGGGACGTTACCAGTTCCAACACTGCTACGCATGTACACTGGAACTGAACAATCACGGAAAGGGGTGGCATTTAGGAGAGTGTACGGTTCCAGACAGGCAAGGTGAGAGGCTAGAACCATCCACATGGACTACAACTGCAGACATCAGTATGAGACCATGTTTCACTTAACACAGACACAGAGAGTTGCATACAGAAGTAATTCTAGACAGGTGTCGATGTGTGGGTCCCTGTACATGTAAGTCCTGGCTCTGCCTACTGAGAGGGCATAGTAACGACGACATCCCAACAGCAGTGAGCACACCTAGCACCCAAATTTCGGTTTGCAATGCCCTTCTCCAATGAAAGGAACCAGGAGAAGCGGCTGAGGCGGGAAATCTACAAGATGAGCGTGAAGCATCTTGTCGTGTGGGAAGTAAAGAAGTTGTGGGAGAAAAAAACCACACGATGTAGGTGTACCAAAGGGTGACAGAAGCCAACTGAAAGAGCTCCCAGTGGACAAAGTTGGAACAATTTCAGCCACAAATAAAGAGTATTACAAACCCATCCGTGAATACTGATACAGATGAGTGAACAAATTCATAAACACAGGAGAACACATACCCTGTGGAGAACTGCAAATAATCCATGCTAACACTCAGCCCTGGAAAAAGCAAAGCATAACCCCCACTCCCTCAGTGCGGGTTGCACACAGAGACTTCCTCCCAAAGACAACAGCATGGAAGATGGGAGCGGGAAGTAACTTGACAGTGGAGACACCTGAGAAGCCCTTCCTCAGCCAGGGCAAGTTCAACATCAGCAGTGAGAAATCACGTTGACCGTATGTGAGTGTATCCTCGACACGATGTGATGACAACGGCATCACACCTCCGTGACCTTCCTCCCCAAACCCACAGACCCACAGACCCAGAGACCCAGCTGGATCGTGAGAAAAACATCAGGCAAATCTCACTTAAGGGATAATCTGCAAACACCTTACCAGGATTCATCAATTTCATCAAAACCTTGATCAGCAAAGTCTGAGAAACTGACAAAGACAAGAGACATCTAAGGAGATGGAACGATTACCTGCAATGTGGTCTCCTGGCTGGGATTGTAGAGCAATAAAGGCTATGGCATGAGCTTCAAGGAAATCCGAATAAAGTACAGATTTTAGTTAGCAATAATGTATCCTCATTGGTTCGTTAATTGTAACAAATGTAAGAGGTTAATGACAGAATGGAGTATAGGATGCAATTATTTTTCTTTATTTTTTAATAAAGCTAAAACTGTTCTAAAAATTAAAATTATTTTTCTTTAAAAAAAAAGCACAGACATACTCATTTCTCTCTATTCTACTAACTGATTTAAAAAGCCACGGCACCCTTTTCCGGTTTTCGTGGCATTAAGGAGTCAGGAGCAGCCAGGGGTCCTGCGACGCCCTGAATGAAGCGGTGCGGGAAGTCCTGCACGGGAACCAGCACCAGCGCCGGAAGTTTTTGGAGACGGGGAGCTGCAGATCAGCTTGAAGAACCATGACCCCCAGAAGGACAAACGCTTCTCGGGCACCGTCAGGCTCCAGTCCACTCCCCGTCCCAAGTTCTCCCTGTGTGTGCTGGGGGACCAGCAGCACTGTGACGAGGCCAGGCTGTGGACATCCCCCACATGGACATCGAGGCACTGCAGAAACTCAGCGAGAATAAGAAGCTGGCCAAGAAGTGTGATGCCTTTTTGGCTTTAGAGTCTCTGATCAAGCAGACCCCACGAATCCTGGGCCCGGGCCCGAATGAGGCTGGCCAGCTCCCTTCCTTGGTGACCCACAACGAGAACATGGTGGCCAAGGCTGAAGTCAATCCACAATTAAGTTCCAGATGAAGAAGGTGCTGTGTCTGGCAGCGGCTGCTGGCCATGTGAAGATGACAGACGATGAGCTTGTGCACCACACCCACTTAGCTGTCAATTTCCTGGTGTCACTGTCAAAAAGAACTGGCAGAATGTCCGGGCTTTGTCCATCAAGAGCGCCACGGGCAAGCCCCAGTGGCCAATAAACCACACTGCTGCCAAAAAATAAAAATAAATGAAAAGCAACTGCATAAAATTATACCTAAAAAATTGTATTGTTGGGCCTGTAACATACAGAACACCCCTCAATGTCTACACACCTAACCACAGCACTTCAAAACACACTCAGCAAAAAAACCAACAGAACTAAAAGGACAATGAGACTAGTCCACACTTGAACCTGGAGCCTTCGACACTCCCCCATGGTCAACACAAGGAGAACGTCGAGAAGTACCAGGAAGGGCCAAACAACGCCATCGGCCAACTAGACCTGACTGGTACCTTTGTCACCCGAACATGACGAAATACACATCCTTTACAGGTGCATGGACAACACGCATCTCCAAACTCAGAAAAGCGACTGCAGAGGCATACCACCCCGTCAGCTATGTTTTATTTACTGGGCTGGTTCTGGGTCCACTGTAATATTCTTTATGCTATTACATGTCCTCTTTCACAGTGAAATTGTAAGCCCTTTACTTTGAATGTATTCTCTGGTAAACCTTTCCTTCAGTGGTTTGGAGGGGAAGAAGGCAGGTCTGCCCATATTTTATTAATAAAATGGGGGTATACCAGATACCACAAGCTCTGTACTTTTACCCAAATAAACAGAAACTCTCACAAACTCCATAATTTGGTACAATATTTATTACTTCAAACCATCAGCAATGTCTTCTATGAGTATCCCAACAATATTTGCTAAAAAGGATGCGTGTCACCAAACTAAAATTACTGATTTGTCTATACGTTATTTCGGCCACAACTACCAAAACAGGAAGAACACAGGTTTGCGGCTTTTTGTTTTTTATTCCTGAGGCAAGAAATCTCCACAAAACTTCTAAAAATGTATTATTGAGCTAAAATTGTAAAGTCCTAGATTACTTAGCACATGACTGTAAGCATCAATGAGAAAGTTCAAGAACTTCGCCTTCATACTCTGAATGCTTAGTTTTAAAATATCTCAACTGATAACATTAGCTTCATACTATCATTAGTGACTTTCTGAGGCACAATGTACTCAACGGTATAAATAAATAAATCCATGTATCAAGCAGCATTTTTAACAATTTAAAGAGTTTTTTTTCTGATTCTCAGTCCATCTGCTTAGATTATTATTGCTTTTGTGCTTTGCCACTGACCGACGACAAGCCCGTAATGCAAACAGAAGCGTCAGCTCTGCTTCCCTCCTGCAGTTCGCGTGTCCTGGCGTTATTGCTCCAACTCAATTCAGCTGAATCTGAAACTTCAATCTGCAGTTTCTTGGTAGGGGCCTTTTTTTTTTTTTTTAAAGATTTTATTTATTTTTAGAAAGGGGAAGGGAGAGAGAAAGAGAGGGAGAGAAACATCAGTGTGTGGTTGCCTCTGGAGCACCCCCTACTGGGGACCTGGCCCACATCCCAGGCATGTGCCGTGACTGGGAATCGAACAGTGACCTTTCAGTTTGCAGGCCAGTGCTCAATCCACTGAGCCACACCAGCCAGGGCTGGTAGGGGCCTTTTTAAGCCCTCTGTCTGTTGAGCAAGCTTCATTTCATTCCAATCAGATAACAAAACCTGAAGGACCACACAGAGGTGAACTGTGATATGCCCAAGCAGAACATAAGCAAGTAAGTAAGGCAGCCCACACACCAGCACCCCCAGGCCGAGGCGCCCCACTCTCCTCCACTCAGCCTACCTCGTTTACCAGACCTGGGGGTATCATCAGACCTACAGATGGGTGTAAAGTGTCGCCTATGGATTAATTATGGATTAAATGTTACTAAAAGTTAATTGCCCATATTTTTTTGTTATGCCTACCTAGAGGATCATTTCTGCATGCTTCCCACTTTTGAAACCATTGGCCTTAAAAAAAAATTTTGAATAAAAATACGTACATTTAAAAAAAACAAAATTGAGAAGACAGGAAGGACTGTGCCTAGCTTGAGGAGCAAATGAAGAATATAGATGGTAAAATTAGATGAGTAAATTTAGCGCCCATGTGGTTAGTTAACTTGGCCTAAGGTTACAAAGCTAGGAATTTGTGGGTTTAGGCCACCGTTTTGACTGACATTCTCTTTCCACTGTGTCACATCGCCCCCATCAGGACAAACACCAGGATTCCAGGAGACAGGAGAGAATACAGGTCCCCAGACTGTGGGGCTGGACAAGAACATAACTAACTCATAGACAGGGTCCGGAGGCTAGAGCCACAAAACGCCTGGCCCCTGTCCGTGCTACCGAGGAAGCAACGTGTTCTAGAGTTAGACCGAGTCTGCAGGCCGGAGGGGAGTGACTCCCACGGTAAAAACCGAAGGAAAGAGGAGGGGAGTTCCCGCTGCTGAACTCCGGGAGCCTGCTGGGAATGGCATTTCTATAATGACAAACGCGTCCGGCAGGCTGTGGGCTGAGGCCATTTTTGCCGGCTATTTGGGCAGAGCCTCCAGAACCAGAGGGAGCACACGGCTCTTCGTAAAACTGAAGATGTGCGTGCTGGAGACGAAACTGAACTCTCTCCAGGGGAGAGGCAGGCTTCTGTGCACCGAGCGAAGAACAACACAGTGACTCCTGGTGGCAAACTGAACAAAACCAGAGTCATCTGGGGAAAGGTGCTCATCATGCTCAAGGAGACAGCAGAGGGCTCGTGCTAAATCCCAAAGCAGCCTTCCTGCTGAGGCCACTGGACAAAGAATCCATGCAATGCTGTGCCCCTCAAGGATTTAAACTGACTGAAAAGTAAATAAATAAAATGGATTTGTTTAAAAAAAAAAAAAACTAAAGGAAAAGAGAGCAGGCTCTAGCCCTGGCAAGGTGGCTCAGTTGGTTAGAGCGTCATCCCGATGCACCAAGGTTGCTGGTTCAATCTCCAGTCGGGGCACACACAAGACTCAACCACTGATGCACGAATAAATAAAACAACAAACTGATGTTTCTCTCTCGCTCGCTCCAAAATCAATAAATTTTTTTAAAAATTTAAAAAAGAGAAAGAGAGAGAGCAGGGTCCAGAAACATTTCTAGAATGTCTCCACACCACACAGAGAAGTATTAGACATTCACTCCCTTGAATCTTCTTGTTAACGTCTTCACCCTTCCAGCTCTCAGTCACTACAAAGCATCCAGAAATCAGAACCTCACGTGCAAGTTCACTGTCTCCCAGCAAAACTTCCGTCGGTTCTTCTCTGGATAACCATGTGATTAAGAAGTCAGAAATGATGGAGATTGTCATGACCAAATACTTAGCTGTCACTTCGTCAAACTTCCCTGAAAGAGAACTAACTTCCTTGCTTATTTCAGGAAAATTCTCCCGTCCTTCCTCTAATACTTCTTCTAGATTAAAAAAAAAAAAAAATGCCAGGGAAAGTAAATGCTTATGAAACCTGAGGGATTTTCTATTTTATAAATCTGAAAAAGTTTTCTAGGTTCTAAAAAAGAAAACATTCAAATACTGCACTTTACTACACAGAGCTCCGAACAGAAAAAACAAACAAACAAAAACCTCATAGGGCTACGGCAACAATTAAATAAATTACGTACAGCATTTAGCATGACGCCCGGCACGAAACAGGAGCCTAATAAATGTTAGCGCCCACTATTATTATTGGTGTTACTATGCAACTTCCCTCTCGGAGGGTGCCTAGACCAGAATTCTATAATCAAGGGGTCCTTTGTCTTAATTGACAGTTCTTCTGACTCATTTAAAAGTATAAGAATAGAGACTTGGGAAAAAAATAAATACTTTGTTATCAACCATTTGCAACATCTGAAATCTAGAATAGAGAAAAGGTTTTTAATAAAAGTGAAAGGAAGCAGTGACAGAAAACAAAACATGGCCAATGAATCATTATTAGAAAATAAGAAAATAAGGGGACAGTCAAGTTACAAAAAGGAGAAACAGGTGCATCTAGTCCCCTAAAGACAAACCTCACTGTTTTTCCTAAAACCTACCATGGACTGAGCTGATGGAGTGGCTCGGTTGGTTGGGTGTCTTCCTGTAAACGGAAAGGTCGCTGGTTCAATTCCCAGTCAGGGCACATGCCTGGGTTGCTGGTTTGGTGCCCAGTCAGGACTCACATCAATGTTTCTGGCCCCTCTCTTTCTCCCTCCTTTTCCCCTGTCTCTAAAAATAAATAAATAAAATCTAAAAAAAAAAAAAAACTTACCTTGGACTGTCTAATTCATAAAGGAAATTTTAGCTCTAAGCAAAGATACTCCTACTTGTCTAATAAGGAAATATTAAAGGCATATACACACTAATGAGACAGGTGTACTTGAAATGACACGCAAACCCTAGTTTTCATAGTCATAGTTCAGAAAAAGGATCCTTGCTATTTCTATAATGAAGCTTGTCCCTATAGAGAGTTGTTGTAGAAAGATACATAAGAATTACGTCTTCAGACGATTTTGGAATTCATGAAAAAAGTAAGACCCGTTAAATGTGTTCTGACCTAACTCGTTCGTGTTTCTTTTTGACCAGAACAGCAATGTGCTGGCCTCACGTCTAAATCCTGGCTGTCAGTGACGATTTCTTTTCCGAGTCTCATAACTTCAATTTCAGGTAACATGCCGGTAGGAATGATTATGAGCTACAAAGGCCACAAGCACAGCAATCAAGAACTAGAACGTGAGGGCTTAGAAATGACCTACCCAGACCCCATATTTTGCACATCCAAGTAAATAAACGTGGTGTCCCAGCGTGTATCGACCGGTACTTCACAGCAGGGGAAGGGAAACAGGCACCGAGAAGCCCGAACTCCTAGGACATCAGACCGCCTTTCTACACGTTCACACTAAGATCATTTCGCTGTGTCTGTGGTCTGTAGGGAAGATTTCATAAGCAATAAATTAAAATCACAAATTTAAAGCTTCGGTGTATCAAAAGATCATATTTTTTAAATGTTTTAAAAGACAAGCCACAAACTTGAAGAAGACATTTGAAGCCATCTAAGTGAAACGTAAGCATCCAAAATGTGGTGGAAATTATAAATCAGTATGAAAAAAAGAAAAACAACAGAAAAATAGGTAAATGATGAAGACAAGCAAAGCCACCGAAGAGGAAACCGAAAGAGCCAATAAAAACACGGAGCCATGTCCAAACTCACTAGTAATCAGAAAAACATGCATTAAAACCCAAAACAAGCCCTGGCCTGCGTGGCTCAGTTGGTTAGAGCATCGTCCCATAAACTGAAAGGTTGCTGGTTCGATCCTCCAGCAGGGCACAGACCTAGGTTGTGGGTTCAATCCCCAGTCGGGGCGCATTATAGGGAACCTCTCCGTGTGTGATGTGATCTAGTAACTCAGCTCTGGTTCTGAACGCAGACAGACGTGCGTGGCGTGCAGGGAACATCCGTGGATAGGTCTCCCGGGGGGAATCAGGTTTGCATTGCTCCTAGGCTGCTTTTAAACTTGCTCTTGCAAAAACTCCCTCACCTGGGATGGAGACAGCAGAAGTTTACTGTGACTTGTGCCAAGCATGAATGTAAAACAGCTCAGCCTTCACCCCTTTACATTTGTAAATGACCTTTCTCTTTGAAGTAATTGGCAACATTCTTTCCTTTGTTATCCTTAAAAGGTATCCACCCAAAGAGAACCTGTACATAGTTAATGAGGACCATCCTGGATGTAATGTACCTAGAGTGTCAACAAAAGCCTGTCCAGGTGAGGGGTCTGGGCCCCCTCTCTCTCTCTCTGAGAGCAGCCACTCAGGCTGGACCTCTCTCTCACTTAGAGAGTGCACACACACGCATCCCTTTTCTCCACCGGATTTCTTTAGTCCATCCGCGTGAATTTGTTCGTCACTTGTCCGGAGACATAGGACAAGCATTCCACAACAACACGCGGTCCCGCAGATGGGACTGCGACAGTGCACGTTGGAGGAAACCGATCAATGTTTCTCTCTCACATCAGTGTTTCTGCCGCCCTTCCTCTCTCTCTAGAAACCATGAAAAAAATGTCAAGTGAGGCTTTAAAAAAATAGCAATGTGATTACATTGTACGTCAAGCAGATTTGCAAAAATGATAAAGCCCAGCACCACCAACGGTTGACATGGCAGGGAAGCAACAGAAGGCACTGTTGCTGGTGAGAATGTCACCTGGTAAAACCACTTCAGAGAGGAATGTGGCGATACCCGCTACAAGGGGATGTGCACGGCACACAAGCCAACGGTTTCTCCCAGGGACACATTCTAAAAGGCGTGCATGCGTGCACGAGGAGATGTGACAAGAATACTCACAGCAGGGTAATCTATAATAGCAAAAAAAAATCAGAACAAACTAATTTCCAATCCTGAGGAAAAGATCAAAGTAAATTGTGATGTAGTCAAACAGCAGAATCCTATTCAGCCCAGCAAACAGATACACTAGAGCTACATGTATCCATATAAATAGGTATCACAATACTGAGAGAGAAAAGGTTACAAAAATATGTAATAACAGTGTTAATATAAAGGTTTCTAAAATACAGAACTATTATACATTCTAGGGCTATTTAAATATTAAAAGCATGAAAATCTGTGCAGGAATGAAAAGGCTCAAATTCAGAATAGTGGTTCCCTTGGAAGGAGAAGAGGGCACCACTGGGAAAGAGGCACGCGGGGCTCAAATGTAAAAGGAGCCTCATTTCTTAAGGAGTGTGCACGATTAATAAATAGTCTTCGCTGCTTATGTTTTCTGTACTTCTCTGAGGACTAATATTGCATGTTCAAAGAGTTTACAAAAAAAAGACAAGACCTAACCAAAGCAGGGTTACTCCAGGGCCCACAGGCTTAGCCGACCAGGACACTATTCTACTCCTGTCTGCGCGGCAAAGAAAGGGTCAGTCATCCCGAAGGGCAAAAAGAGATGAAGTTACCTGACTAAAGAAAAAGTCTCCACAGGAAATAACACCGGAGACACAAAATGGTCCTACCACCATGCTGGGGAAGCACGTGAAAAAGCCAAAGCCGAAGTTGAACTGGGAACGGGACCCAGTCTGGCTGAGAGACAGCACGTGGAAAGAACGCGGGCTCTGAAGCCCACGCTGGGTTCAAACGTCACCCCTTTCATCGACTGACTGTGTGGCCCCAGACAGGTTCCAACTTTTCTGAGCTCAACTTCCTCCCCCATCCGCTGCAGACACCACATCTCACTGTCAAAGACGTGAAGATGAAACGGTAGCCGTCACCTGTGAAAACTCCTCCGCACACAGGAATCTCATGACGGTTATCACTTACAGAAGAACGTCTGTCTCCGGCAGGAGGAGGCAGAGTGGGGAAGACTGAAGTTAAAAGGGAAAAGTCAAGAGTCTAGAAAAAGCAGCCAGGAGAATGCTAAAATGGGTAGGGGTGGAAAAAGTCTTCACAGAGTCCCAGAAGGTACCAAATTAAAATATATATATTTTAAGTGAGCACTGTTTCATTACAGTGAGGCTTAGTTATAAGAATATGTAGTCCAAACCTGACTGTTTCCGCACTTCAGCCCTGTTGTAGCTTATAATGTTGTTAAGATGCAAAAATTCAAAATAAAAATGTGTTTTCTTTAAAGGTTTATGTTTTGTTGAAAATGCATCACCAAGTAAATCATATAAATACGTGTTTCCCTTGGTTACCTGTAATTCAGAAAGGTCTCTCCTACTCTTAACATATTGAAGAGAAAACAATGATAATTTCAACAAATGCCCCCCAAAAGCCCTTGATAAAATTCAACACCCAATAAAGACACGAGCAAAGAACAGAAGAAAACTTCCTTAAGCTGACAAAGACATCTACCAGAAACCTTCAGAAAGCACAATCTCTGACGGTGAGACACCGGGAGCATCCCCATTCGGGAGGAAGACAAGTGCCCGCTGTAATCACCGCCACTCGACCATCGGACTGCAGGGCCGAGGCACAGCCGCGCACAGAACAAAGCGCATTCGATAAAGGTCAGGAAGGGGTCTGGCCAGCTACATCCTCCAGTCAAAGCAGTGCAGTGAGTAGACACTTGGAGGCACCCCCTCTGCTTCACATGCACAGAAATAAACAACATGTTTTTAGAATATATTTGGAAGGACTTAAGAAAGGGTCCACAGGAAAAACCTCTGTCTGGACCAGAAACAGAAGAGACACACAGAACTGCGCACAGGACTGAAGCCACAGGCTTGCGGGACGCTGAGTCCAGAAGCAGGTGTGCACCTTCTGCAGGATGTAGAGACACTCACACGAAGCAGAGCACCTGGATGAACAGGGGCCACCTGAGCCAGACTCTCAGTTTGAAGCCAAGGATGAGGCTGGAGTTAAAAGGAAGCTAAAAAATACTACTGCCAGTCTCTGCCTAGAACTAGTTTATGCAATGCCCTGGGCTTAACAAGCAGGAAGATAAAAACACAGACTTGTGCCCGGGAACTGCACCAAGACACTCACATCCTCTGTGAGTGGATGTAAAATAGCCCCAATTACCTCAACGAGCAGGACCCCTGACCCACAAGTATCATATCTGATGTTTCACTAGGTCAATGAAAGCGCCACACAGAGAAGGGTGAGCACAGAGATAAGAAAAGCAAAATCCAAAGCACTAACACTCAAGTCTGTAAATCAACACTTCAAAACACGGAAAGCAATATGAGGCTAAGTAAGACAGCCGACAAAAGCGACAACTGGAATATGAATTCCAGATGAAGCTTACCTTTACAGAACAGCTGGACGAACACTTATTTTTAAGTATATTTAGGGTGTTGGAATATACACTTTTAAAATGATTAGAAATGCAAGACTGTACAGCCACTTTGGAAGACAGGCAGTCTCTTACAAAGCTAAACGTATTCTAGCCATACGATCCAGCGGCCATGCTCCTAGGTATTTATTCAAAAGGACTGAAAACTTACGTCCACACAACAACCTGCACGTGAAGATTAAAAGAACCTTCATTCAAAATGACCAAAAACTGGAAATAACCGAAAAGTCCTACCACAGGGGTGTGGGTAAACAAACCACGGCACTCTCATATACTGGAATATTACTGGGCAATGAAAATAACCGAGCTATCAAGGCAGAAAACGACACTGAGGAACCTTAAATGTGTAAGGCCGATAAGTCAAAGAGACCAGTCTTAGAGGTTACAAAACTGCATGATCCCAACTCTCTGAAATTCTGGATAAGGCAAAGCTACCGACACAGTAAAATGACCAGGGGCTCAGGAGGCAGGAGGGAAAAACCGAACAGGTGGAACACAAGATTTTTAGGGCAATGAAATGATTCTGTATAATTCTGCAGTGACATTACATGAAATGTCATGGGCCATGACATACATTTGCGAAACCCCATAGACCTATGTAACACCAAGAGTGAAGCCTAATATAAACTATGAACTTAAGTTAATAATAATGTATCTTCAGACTTCCGGTCGAGATGGAGGTGTAGACAGACACGCTTGGCCTTCTCCTGCAACCACAGAAAGAACTACAACCAGATCTCAAAGCTAATAAAACCCAGAGCCATCAGAAAATTAAGCTGTTTGGAAGTCTGACAAGTAAGGATTTAAAGACACATTCATCTAGATGGGTAGGAGGGGCAGAGTCCTAGAGACGGGCAGAGAGGCAGTGTGGCGTGGACAGGCGGCAGGGACAGCTGCATTGGAAGGGCTGGGAGGGATACCTTGGAAGCGAGTGATCCCAGGCCCAGGCCAGACCACACAGCCCAGGGTTGCACAACCCAGGGTTCCGGCACTGGGAAGATAGATCCCCATTACCTCTGACTGTAAAAACCAGCAGGGGTTGGGGTGGCGGAAGAAACTACTAGATTTTTGCTGCTAAAAAGGTAAGAATAGTCTACGAAGGTAGGCAAACATGCCCACTCCAGGCAGCAGCTGAAAGGGCACCCGTCACAAACGGGAAGGGGGTGAAGTGACTGGAAACGGACGAGTGCCAGGCAAACTGTCCCCTCTCAGAGTCCTCCCCCAACACAGAGCCACAAAGTGGTGAAACGGGTTGCCCCGCCCTGCAATTACCTAAGACTCCCCCCACACAATTTATAGGTGCCTTTTCTACATACGCCACACTACCTAGACAGGGAGTCAAAGCAGCTCTACCTAATACACAGAAACAAATACAGGGAGGCTGCTAAGTTGAAGAGACAAAGAAATATGGTCCAAATGAAATAACAGAACAAACCCCTCCAAAAAGAACTAAGTGAAACAGAGATAGCCAATCTATTAGATATAGAGTTCAAAACACTGGTTATCAGGATAATCAGTGAAAAACTCCTTGAGTACAGCAAAAAAATATAGGAAGACATACAGGTCACACTAAGTGAAATAAAGAGTAACCCACAGGAAACCAACAGAGAAGGGAAGGAAGCTGGGATTCAAACCAATGATTTGGAACATACGGAAGAGATAGGCATTCGACCAGAACAAAAAGAAGGAACAAGAATTCAAAAAAAATGAAGACAGGCTGAGGAACCTCTGGGGCATCTCCAAATGAGCCAACATCCAAATGATGGGGGTGCCAGGAGGAGAAGAAGAGCAAGAAATTGAAAACTGACTTGAAAAAATAATGAAAGAAAACTTCCCTAATTTGGCGAAGGAAACAGACATACAAGGCCAGAAAGCTCAGAGTCCCAAACAAGTGGGACCCAAAGAGGACCACACCAAGACACATCATAATTAAAATGCCAAAGGTTAGAGAGAAAGAGAGAATCTTAAAAGCAGCAAGAGAAAAACAGAGAGTTACCTACAAAGAAGTTCCCCATAAGACTGTCAGCTGATTTCTCAAAAGAAACTTTGCAGGCAAGAAGGGATTGGCAAGAAGTATTCCAAGTGATGAATAGCAAGGACCTATAACCTAGATTAATCTACCCAGCAAAGCTATCATTTAGAATCAAAAGGCAGATAAAGTGCTTCCCAGAAAAGGAAAGCTAAAGGAGTTCGTCATCACCAAGGCATCATTACATGAAATGTCAAAGGGACTTAATTAAGAAAAAGATGAAAACCATGAACATTAAAAAGGCAACAAATTCACAACTATCAACAACCGAATCTATAAAAAAAGAACTAAGCAAACCACCAGAGCAGGAACAGAATCATAGATACGGAGATCACATGGAGGGTTATCAGCTGGGAGGCTGAAGGAGGAAATTGGGGAAATGGTGTGGGGATTAAGAAGTATAATTGGCAGGAACAAAACTGACAAGGGGAAGTTAAGAATAGCATATGAAATGGAGAAGCCAATGAACTTACATGCAGGAACCATGGACATGAACTAAAGGGGTGGGTTTGCTGGAGGGAAGAGGGGGTACCAGGCGTAAGGGGGCAAAGGGAGAAAAAATTGGGACAATTGTAATAGCATAATCAATAACATCTACTTAAAAAAATAATGTGTCATCAGTTGTAGTAAATGTATCACCCTAATGCAAGACAGCAGTAATGGGAAATGGCACACAGGGAAGAACAGGTATACAGGAACTCTTTGTATGATCCACCCATTCTGGTCATATTGTTATGTATATAACTTTTTTAATTATCATGGTCAGTTCCACTTCCAGGTATATCCACTACAGAACTGAAAGCAGGGACTTAAAAATGCATTTGCACACCCATGTTTACAACAGCACTATTTGCAACAGCCCAGAGCTGGAAACAACTGAAATGTCCACAGATGGACAAACGAGCAAACAGATGTGACATATACATACAATGAAACAGTACTCAGCCTTGCAAAAGGAAAAATCCTGACACACGCAACCATATAAACACTGAAGACATTATGCTAAGTTAAACACGTCACACACAAAAGGACAAGTGTTTCCACTTACATGAGGTGCCAGAGTCATCAAGTTCATGGAGACAGAAAGCAGAGTGGTGACTGCCAGCACTGAATGGAGGAGAAAACTGAGCATCAGTGTGTAATGGGTACAGAGTCTCAGACGGGAAAGACGAAAGGCTCTTGCCCTGGCCAGGTGGCTCAGTTGGCTGGAGTGTCATCTCATACACCAAAAGGTCGTGGTTCCATCCCCGGTCAGGGCACATGCCCGGGTGGCAGGTTCAATCTCCGTTTGGGGCGCGTGTAGGAGGCAACAGACCGATGTTCCCCTCTCACATTGATGGCTCTCTCTCTCTCTCTTTTCCTCTCTCTCTGATATCTATAAATATGTTCTTGGGTGAGGAATGGAAAAAAAATTCTGGAGATGGACAGTGGTGATGATTGCACAACACTGTGAATGTATTCAATGCCATAGAACTGTACATCTAAAATGGCAAATTGTATGTTATGTGTATTTCACCACAATAAAAAGATTGCGAGCGCCCCCAACAGTGTGGCTCAATCAGTCGGGTATCATTCAGCAAAGCAAAAGGTCACCGGTCTGATTCCTGGCCAGAGCACATGCCTGGGTCACACGGGTTTGGTCCCCAGCCCTGCAGGTTTGGGGTGCGTAACAGAGGCAACCAATTGATGTTTTTCTCTCACGGTGATGTTTGTTTCCCTCTCTTTCTCCTTCCCTTCCCCCCTCTCTAAAAATAAACAAATATTTTTCAAAATTATGACAAAAAGTGCTGCGAAACTGGTTATGCCAATTGAAAAACAAATTATCTCTCTTCGTTATACCATATAGAAATTTCACATAGAAAGCAAAATTTATTTTTTTAATTTTAGAAGGAAATACAGAAATATGTCATTCATACCCTGAGGTAAAGAAAAGTTACTTAACCAGGCACACAATTTTTTTTTAACTTAAGGGAATTTTTCATAAACACAACATGAAAATTTAGAACCGTACACAAGCAAAGACACTGTGAAGAAAGGCAAAGGCGAGCCTCAGACTGGCAGGGCGCCTTCACAGCACATCCATCCATCACAAAAACTAGTATCCAAAACCATCCAACTGTCCCTCATTGAGTGAGGGCAACACAAACCATAAACGGTCATTTCAGTCTAGAACTGAACACTACTCAGCAATTTAAAAAAAATGAATCAGATCCACAAGTAGCAACATGGTTCAATCTCCAGCAATTAAAATTTTTAACGTGCACCCCTTTGACCCAGCAAGTGTGCTTTTCCCTCGCGGCAGCAGTGTCCAGAGCGACGACACAATATGCACTTCATGAGAGAGCACGAAATCCTCAAGAAGGGCCAGGGAGATCCCTCTTTTCACCACGGAGAGACCTCAGACATTCTGTTAGAAAACAAGCTGCAGAACGGCATGTACAGCCTCGTGTCTGAACGAGAGGAGCGCGGGGCAAGTCCGCTTTTTTCTGTGTCACCTGTATACAGATGGAAACGCACAGAGAAAGGCCGGGAAGGATCACAACAAACTGTTAACTGCACTTTCAGTGGAGAAGGAAGTGCACCAAGGAGAGTTGTATTCTGTCTGTACCGTCTGAGTGCTTCGTAAGAGCGCACATTCGTGAACTACGCGGCCCAGCCCCACAGACTGAGCGCCACACCCCCCAGGAGCTGCCATTCATAGGGACTCTGCTGCGGATGGCACCCCCTAAAGCCGGGCAGTACACATCCTGCACAACTAGACACCACATCCCTGATGCCTGTGTAAGCAACTAGGAATGAATTGAATAAGGGGGAGGGGGTCTGCAAACCAGAGTGAGGGGCCTTCCTGGCATGATGTAGGTTTCTATATCCTGACTGGGTCAGTGGTTACAAAGTATACACATTTTCAAAACTCACCCCACTGTACATGGACATCTACGCGCTTCACATGTACACCATACGTCAATAAAGTGGTTTTTACAATAAACGCAAATTAAGTACATAAATAAAATACAGTATCATTGGGAGAACCTGGAAGAAGGTACCCAAATTACAAGACCCAGAACAAGAACCGGCAGGCGCCTGCTAGATGCACTCTGAAGTACACAGTATGAAAACTACAAAGAAAGTAACTTCATTCTACAAGACTGATCACACAGTGCCAAATTTGGATTAATGTGACCTGATTTTTTATATGAGGAAACAAAGGTCCTTCGAGATTTCTAGTAAGGATATAAAATAAGGGGTAACTCGGCATTCCACTGGTTGTAAGTCTAATTTTCTAAGGAGAAATTCTGTCTCTCACACAGAGTGGACTCTTGAAAACCTCGTCAGCTCAGCTTTGACTACATAACCCCCTTCCAAGGTAGCTCCACTTATGTGTGATAAAAATCCTCCTAGAACTCATAAAAGGTCAAGTTTTCATTTGGCAGACAAAGTAACCTAACAGGCACTGCAACCCAGGGAACTGAAACAGCAGACTGGAGCTGCAGAATCCAGAAATCCAACCAAGGCAGAGAACAGGCAGAATTCCAGCCCATACAGAGGAGAAGAGATACATTCATTCTCTTACTACAGACCTACAGTCCAAAAACCAGGATAAAAGTTAAAAAAAAAAATGTTCCCTAGACAAAAGTACTCTTCTTCAAGTGACAGAAAAGAGAAGAGCCAGAAAGGGGATGATTTGAAGCAATGGTCCCAGGACTAAGTTCCTGATGGCCAACCCGCAATTAGCCATTGTTTTAAATGCCCAGGCCTAGGAACCTGGGTTACCTTACAAGGCAAAAAGGGGGGAGGTGGACTTTAGGACCAGGGGACGTCCATCAGCCATCCAGAGTGATTAATACCACTCTGTGTAATTCAGAGCAAAACCTTGCCTGGTTCATTCATTCAGGCAATAAACATTTCTTGCTCAACTGCTGTTGGGCCAGGCACTGTTCTTGTCACTGAGGATTTTTTTTTAATTTACTTTTTGTTTTTCAATTAGTTTACATTTAGTATTTTTTATTGTTGTTCACGTATGGTTGTCTGCATTTACCCCCTACCATTCCCCACCCACCCCAGCCACCTTCCCCCTTGATTTTGTCCCTGTGTCCTTCATAGTTGTTCCTGAAAACCTTTCCCCTCTTCCCTCCCATTATCCCCTCCTACCTCCTCTCTGGTTTCTGTCAGATTGTTCTTAGTTTCAATGTCTCTGGTTATATTTTGCTTGCTTGTTTGTTTTGTTGATTAGGTTCCACTTAAAGGTGAGACCATACGGTATGTAACCCTCACCACCTGGCTTATTTCACTTAGCAAAAAACTATGGTACATTTACACAACGGAACACTACGCAGCAGAAAGGAGCTCCTACCCTTTGCGACAGCTCGCACAGAACTGGAGAGCATTATGCTGAGTGAAATTGTCACTGAGGATTTAGCAGTTAATAGTCATGGAGCTTAACAATAGTAGGGAAGGGAGAGAACTTCTTTTCTCTTTTCAATTTTTTTCTTCTTTTCTCCCTTTAAATGTTACACAGGAGAGCTTTCAAAAATATCCTAAGTTTCTCCCACAAGCTTTCTTGACCCTCCTGCTTGATCTTCAAACCAAGTAATTTATGGCTCCAACGTTCCAATACTGGGAAAAAAGGAAAGAGACCTAAACTGAATAAGGTGTGAGGCAAAATTCAATGCTGCTTTGTATTTTATACGCATAGTTTCACAAACGAACTGTTAGCACCTAAACAGCAAATTATGGTTGTGTTTGATACTATTTTGTGGTCCCGGTGCTGCCTATGGTTCTCGACCCGCGGTAGCTAGCTAATCAATAAACGTTTGCTAAGAACGCTGGAAGGTCTTCGTAATCCCAAGGCCTGGCACAGGAACTGAGCAGCAAGCACTCGTTAGCCGCATCCCCTCTCCTCCCAGCACACCTTCCTTCCACGGGTGACACGGTGCACAGGTTCACTGTTAGGCACCACGGGAAATACTGTTCGGGGGTGATCTGAAATAAATTCCCTTCCCTCTGCCAGGGCCTGCCTGCCTCACCTGCCCTCTGCCAGGACCTGCCTCCTGTGCCCCCTTTCAGCACCTAAAGCAGAGCCTCCTTCCAGGGAGCAGGGCTCCGGCAGCATCAGCCCAGCGCCCGCACCCCGGCTCTGCGCCCGACGGCCACAGCGCGCTCGGGAACCCGGAGACCCCCTCCACGGCCCGGGGTTCAGAGCCCGGCAGCCCCGGCCCGGGGCTCTGCTCCATCCCCTCCGCTCGCCCCTCCGGGGCCGTGAGCGCGGCGCCGTCTCCTCTCGCAGCGCGCGCGGTGCAGCGGCCCCGGCTCCCCGCGCGCCGTCCCCGCCGCGCCTGGCCCTGCACCCCCGCAGGATCCCGAGGTCCGGGGGTTGCGCGAGCTCCTTCCCGTTCCCCGCGCGCGCGAGGCTCCAGCACCGTGCACCTCTAACGCAGCTGGCGGCCGCCGCGGACCCCCACCTTACTCACTTCCCGGCCGGAGCAGGGGGCGTCGAGAAGGTCTCCCGCGGCCGCAGCCTCCTCAGCCTCCTCCGCCACCTCCGGCCCGGCGTTCGCAGCCGAGACGGCACCAGCGATCTCAGGCCCTGGAGCCGCCCCCGCGGTGAACGTTCTCAGCGCCCGGCTCGCGCCGCTTCCCCGCCCGGCACGCGCAGCGAGCCCGCCCCCGGCGCGAGGGCGCGAGGACTCGGGGCTGGAGGCGGGCACGCGCCACCGGCGCGAGCGCGCGCTTGGGGGCGGGGCTTCCGCCGCGCCGGGGAGGGGGCGGGCAAGCGGCTGGGTTCCCGTCGAGCCCCGCCCCCTGCGGCCGGCGGGCCCCGCTCCCCCGCTCGCCTCGGGGTTCGCGGAGGGCAGGTGAAACTTGTGCCCTGCGGACGTCTCCCGCACGCTAACGGCGGGCGGCTGAGGTGCGTTTGAACTCTGCAGGTATTTGCCACGCTAGCTGGATACTCCGCCCGACGTGACTACAAGGTCAAGAATGCGAAGAACCACCCCATGAATCATTCATCCACTCCTCGGGTAAACGAGATCCTCCCCTGCATGATTTTTCCAAATTAATTCAACTCAGCAAGCGTGTGCTGAGCACTGACTCGGTACCTAGCGCTGTGCCAGGTGCTGGGTGGGTACACTGTCACGGTCCTTGGTCTCGAGGAGCGCATAACTTAGTGGAAGAGCGGCCGTATAAACAACCCGGACTGGTGACCCCTGCAAAGCCAGTCACGGTGAGATGCTGTGGAGGGCTTCGGAGGAAGAGATTACTTCCGCTTGGACCGTGGAGACAGGTTCCTAGAAGAGGTGCCATTTGTGTTCAGCCTTGAAGAAAGAAAAAGAAAGGGGCTTACTGGAAAAGGAGAAGGGCATCAAAGCCTCGGGAAACAGCTTGGGCAAATGAACAGGGGGTTGCCACGGTTTCCCATCTCAGCATCCGCTTTTTTGTTTTAATATTATACATTTTTTATAGAATCCTTTCCAAACCATGTAAAACATAGGGTGAGTCCAAATTAGAGACAGCTGAGCTTTTTTAATGACTCAAAGAATAATTTTCCTTAACGCTATTTAAGGCCCAAAACAGCAGTGTCCTTTAAGGACTGTTTTATGGGAGTGAAGTGCGTTGCATCCCTAAGGGAAGAGACCCACAGCCAGCATGCTCTGAGTCTGGTTATTGACTGCTTTTTGGCACCTTATGGTGTGACAGATGGAGCCACCTCCTGCCGCTGTCTGCCTGCCTTCAGGACGAACTTCCTCCTCATCTTCCTAATTTTAAACTCCTATGGCGACGGAAAAATGCTGGTAGCCAACTTGTTGAGTGGGAGTAAACAGATTCCTCAGAAAAAGGCGTCACCTTCCACGTAGTACCCTCACAATAATTTTGCACGGTTAGAAGACGGAGTACTTGTTGGGCCTTGACTGTGTTCTGGATGTGTTGAGATACTAAGAATACAGAGAAGAGACGTCTTGTTTATTCATTCACCACTTTTGAGCACCAACTGGGGAGGAGGCGCTGAAGGGGTAAAATATCAATCCTATCCTGTGAAGAAAAGATGTGTAAATGATGTAAGATAACTATGTCAGTATTGCTTTAAATATTTAAATATTTGTCCTACTGATTGAGACCAAGGTAATTTCAATATGTGGGCCAGATTGTTATAAACCGTTCTGGGAATTGACTACTTTAAGTACACTCATATTAGCATTTCCCTATTTAGTTTCTGTGTTTCATCACCTCCCGAGTCCTCAGAAAACATCTTTCAAACATATTTCAATCGTTCTGCCCCCTCTCCCAAAATCATCAACTCCGTTTTTTACCTGTCATATTCCTTCAACATCTATTCATGTTCAAGCTTTTCCTGTCCTGAAGAAAAAGGGAGTGCCCAGGCCAACGTGGCATAGTTGGCTGGAGCAACATCTCACTTACGGAAAGGTCGTGGGTTCAATTCCCGGTCAGGGCACATACCTAGGTTACAGGTTCCGTCCCCAGTACGGGTGCCTGCAAGAGGCAGCCTCTCCATGTTTCTTTCTCACATTGATGTTTCTCTCCCTCGCTCTCTCCCCTCCCACCCCTCTCTCTAAAATCAATAAGCATGTCCTTGGGTGAGGATTTTTTTTTTAAAAGAAAAAGGACGAAACCCCTCTGTCATTCTTGACTGCGCCATAGTTATTGCTCCGTCTCTGTAAATTCTTTCACAAACACTTTGAAAGTAGTTTATCTCAGCCAGCTGAGCAGCTTTTCGCTCCTCACCTCATGGCTATGTGGCTTTTGTCTCCACTACTTCGCAGCACTTCCCTCAGTCATTATGGTTGTTTAACCCTAAATGCCGCAGGCCATTTTAAGAGCATCCCACTCTTCCTGAAACACCAGTTGTCTTCACAGCCTGACTCCTCTGCTAGCCCTGTGACCACTCCCGTCTCCGGTCTGTCCTCCGCTTTCATCTTACTCCATGCATGGTCCCTGAGTCACTTCATTCACTCCTTGTCTTCATCTGCCACATTTATCAGCAACTCCCAAATGCATTATCTGGCTCAGACCAGTCATCGGAGTTCTAGATGCACAAAAGCCTGCCAGACTTACCTACCTGAACATCCTAGAGACCCCTCCGGCTCCACACGTCCAGAACTGGTTAGCATTACCGTCCACTCAGATGCCCCGTTCAGAAACCTGGGAGTCACCCATGATTTCTCCCTCCCTCTCCCCACGACACTCAACCACCCTGTTGATTTTCCCCATAAATAACTCCAGAATCTGTCCCTCTTAGCCCCTCTCTCCTAGACTAATGTAATAGCCTTTTATCTTGTCGCCCTCCTGTAGTCTTGTTCCTTCCTATTCATATTCCATACTGCATGTCAGAGAAAACTTACAGAAATGTGCTGTCCGTGGTGTCACTGCTCAGTGCGGTGCACAAGACCTTCCATCCATCAAGCCCTGACCTCTCTTGTCACTCCCTACACACACCCCATCCAGACTCCTGGGTGTCCTTACTTTTCCTTGTCTCCATACATTTGTGCTTATTTCTCTCTCTGGAGTGCCACTCGAACGCAAGCAAAGGATGTCCAAACTATGTGTACCTGAAGTTCCTGGTATAATGAAACTATTATTCAAGAAACTTTCTGGAAATAAGAAAATGGAAATCTGCATAAGGAAAGGACCCACAGGAGCTCAAGGAAACAACCACAGTATGATCTAGTCTGAGAGCTAGCATCTGAAAACTATTAGACAAAACAATAATAATAGTGATCTTCCAAACCTCCACACAAAAAGTTCACATTGCTTAAAAGGGTGAGAAAGCCAGTCTGCAGGGCGTCAAAGATGGCTGCGCATTACCTATCGCTTCCGTCGTTCCAGGCTGGCCTGAGTGAAGTGCTTGGCCAATAGAACGTGGGAGGTTATGTATAGGACTTCCAAGTGTAGGTCATGAGAAGTCTTGAAGAGTCCAGCTGGGTCTTTGTGAGCACTAGCTCTGGAAGCCCTGAGCCACTATGTTAAATATCTAACTCTGTGGAGAGGTTCGCAGATGACACAGAGCAGGAGAGGGGCCTGGCTGACCCCAGCTAATATGAGTAAAGTCATCACGAATGCCTTGTATCAGTCCAGCCATCAGCTGAATACCACGAATGGCCCCAGTCGAAGCCATGAGGAGCAGAAAATCATCCAGCCAAACCTGCCCAACTTCCCGACCACAAAGACTGTGAAATTACAATAAAAACAGCCCGTCCTTTAAGCCATTACTTTTTAGGGTACATAGTCTGTTATGGAGTCTGTTAACTGAAATACTTGGCATCAGACTTCTCCAGAGCCAAACAAGGCAAAAAATGATGTGGTACTTTCTCAAGACTCAAGGAAAGGAAATGCAAGTTAAGGGTTTTCTATCCATTGTGCTGTTTTGCAAACATCAAAGGTCACAGAAAAACTGTTCTAAAGGGCAATAATTCAGGGAGCTATGCACATAAGCCCATCCTGAGTACTACAACAGGATCAACATTTTTTTCTAAAGCACCGGATAGTAAATATTTTGCAGGCCTACCTATTCTACTCTGCCATGGTAGCACAAAAGTAGCCATAGATGACATGCAAATAAGTGGCTGTGGCTATGCCTCAGATAAACTGGATTTACCAAAATAGGCAGCTGGCTCGATGTGGCCCATGAATTGCAGTTTGCCACTCCTATACGAGAGGAAAAGAAATAGAGGAAGTTATTCCTCAAAAAAAAAAATACAAAGCCCATGTGATTTAAGAAATTAGCATGCCATGACCAAATGGGGTTTATGTAGTAGTCTGCTAGAACTACCGTAACAAAGTGCCACAGACTGGCCTAAAGAGCAGAAAGTTATTTCCTCACTACAGGAAGTACAAGATCAAGGTGTTGACAGGGTTGGTTTCTTCTGAGGCCTCTCTCTTTGGCTTGTAGATGGCCACCTTCTCCCTGTTTCTTCACAGAGTCTTCCATTTGTGCTGGGAGCATCTTTGTCCTGGTCTCCTCTTCTTACAAGGATACCAGTTGTACTGGAGTAGCCCCCTCTAATGACCTCATTTCAATGTCATTATATCTTTAAAGTCCTTACCTTCAAATTCAGTCACATTCTGCAGGACTGGGTAGGACTTCAACTACTGAAACATAAAAGCTGTGACTATAAAACTCTTAGACAAAAACATGGGTGTAAATCTTCCTTACTTTGGGCTTGGCAAAGCCTTCTCGGACACAACACCACAAGCACAAGTGGCAAAAGAAAAAACAGACTAGCTGTACTCTATCAAAATGCAAAGCTTTTGAGCATCAGAAGACACCATTGAAAAGGTGCAGAGGCAGCGTACAGAATGGGAGTAAATATTTTCAAATAATATGTAGGATAAGAAACATACCCAGAATATATTAAAACAACACTACAGTTATGAAACAAATAACCCAGCTGAAAGTGGGGAAATGATTCGAGCAGATATTTCTTCAAAGAAGATGGTCAATAATCCCATGGAAAGATGCTCGACATGATTAGCTATTAGTGGAATGTCACCGAAATACACTGCAGTGCCCCCCCACCCACGCTAGGATGACTATAATGAAAGTCACAGACCATGTGTTGGTGAGAAGGCTGACGGTGCAGCTCCCCTGAAAAACAGCTTGGCAGTTCCTCAAAACGTTAAACGTGAAGTTATCTTCATAAGATAACTTCGCACACTTCTACTTCTAAGTTCATACCCAAGAGCCTTGAAGACATATGCCTACACAAAACCTATGCACAAATATTCATAGAGTCGTATTCAAAATGGCCAAAAGATGAAAGCAGCCCAAACTCCATCAACTGGTGGACAAACAACACGCGGTGAATCCAATCATACAATAGAATATTATTCAGCGATAAAAAAAGAATGGAGTACATGCTATAAAGTGGATGAAATTTGAATACGTTATGCCAAGTGAAAGAAGCCGGTCACAGAAAACCACGTATTACATGATTCTATACAACACGTGAATATCCAGAATAGGCAAGTATCTACAGAGACAGAGAGTGGATTTAGTGGTTGCCAGGGGCTGGAGGGACAGGAGGGGTTGAGAAAGGACTGCTCATAGGCACGAGGGTACCTTTGAATTGGTGAGATTGTTTTAAAGCTGACTGTGGTGGTGGTTACACACCTTTGTGGATACCCCCAAAACCACATACTTTAAATAGATGAATTAAAAGGTGTGTGAATTGTATATCAATAAATCTGGTTCTTTGAAAGAAGAAAACTCAAACAATCTTGAAAGGCAGGAAAGTATACTGGAACAAGACATTTCTTTTTTTTTTTAAAGATTTTATTACTTCATTGTTGTTCATTTACAGTTAAAACATTTCTTGATTTTGGTTAAAACAATCTCAACATTGTTAAGATGTGAGCTCTCCTTATGTTAATTTCTAAATTTAAAATGATTCCCCCCCAAAAATATAAACAAGTTTTTTTTCTGTAGCTAGATAAATTGACACCAAAGTTCTTATGGAAAAATAAACACTCAAGAACAGCTAGTAAGACATTGAAAAGGGGAGGATGAGAGGTGATTAGCCCTAGCAAATATTAAAACACACCGCAGAGCTCCTGAATGGAACTACGGTGGTTCTGGCACGGGAATGAGCAGACCAACGGAACGAAATAGATTAGAAGATACAGGAGTTAATCCAACTGCGTATGAAAAATCCAGTTTTTGACTAGCAGCCAAATGGCTGAGACAAAGGAGGACATTTTTGTGCCCTGGCTGGGGTTGAACCCACAAGCTTTTACTGTACGGGAGGGTGCCCCAACCACCTGAGCCCCCCAGCTAGGGCAAAGGAAGACTTTGTAATAAATGGTGTCGGGGCAAACTGGATAGCCTCACACAGCCTCACTGTGTTGGTGAGGTTACAAGGAGACAAATATTACTAAAGGGAATAAAAAATAGTACAAACCCTGTGGGGGAGCATTTGGCAATATCTAATGAAATGATTTATACATTTACCTCTCAACCTAGCACTCCAGCTTCTAGGAATTCACCCAAAAGACACCTCCAAAGGCATGATGTACTCTTACATGTGTCAGCTTCCGCATTGTAACATTATTTGAAGAATATTGGAAACTACCTAAATGTCCAAACATAGAAGACTGGGTGAATAAACTACAGTCCTCCCACGTAATCCACTACTAGGAAGGATTAAGTAGGAGTAAGGCTAATCTTCATGGATTGAGAAGTACAAACCGGTAGTTACAAACTATCATGGGGATGTACAGTACAGAATAGGGAATATAGCCAATACTATTGTAATAACTATGCTAGTGCCAAGTGGGTCCTGGAGATATTGGGGACCACTCCATAAATTAGGTAACTGTCTGACTGCTACGCTGTACACTTGAAACTGACACAAAATAATACTGAATGTAAACTGTAATTGAAAAGATTTTTAAAAAGGTAAAGAATATCTTTATGAACTGATATGTAACAGTTTCCAGGGCATAGTATTAAGTTACAAAAGCAAAAAAGCGAATATATAGTATGTTACCTTTTACTTATTTTGGCAAAAAGAATCACAAGAACAATAAACCAGAAAACAAAGAAATTGGTTGCCTGTAAGAAACTGGGTGAGAGAACAGGGTAGAAAGTATAGGGGTGGGAGGGGCAATGCTGCATACATCAGGTCTTTTGGTGTAGTTTGGCTTTTGGAAGCACGTTAATGGCATATACATTCATAAAATAAAATAAAATAAAATAAAATAAAATAAAATAAAATAAAATAAAATAAAATAAAATAAAATAAAGTAAAATCCATAGGGAAAAATTAAAACCTGTAACTAAATGCAAACAGAAACAAAGAAGCCCAATTGTAAGTCCAATGAATGAGGTAACCGCAGTGAAGGAGGAGAGAGCAGTAAACGAAGCAATTTTGAATACAGTGCTTCAGTGTACCTTCGGTCTCATGCAAACAATAAACTGGGGGGGAAAGAATCAATACCAGTAAAAGAAGAAACACAATGGCCAATAAGAGTAGTTTAAAATGTTGATTATCTTTATTTCTAATATTTACAAGTTAACAAAATATTTGAAATTTAATATCCAGCGTTAAAGTGTTTTGGGGAGAAATGTAAATCATACAACCTTTCTGGAAGGTGATTTGGAAATACATATCAAATGCTTTTAAAATATTGACATTCTTGCCCTGGCTGGTGTGGCTCAGTGATTGAGCATCAGCCTTCGAACTGAAGGGTCAGCAGTTTGATTCCTGGTCCAGGCACATGCCTGGGCTGTGGGTCAGGTCCCCAGCTGGGGGTGCTAGAGGCAACCAATCAATGTTTCTCTCCCTCTCTTTCTCCCTCCCTTCCTTTCTCTCTGAAAATAAATAAAATCTTTTTTTTTTTAAATGTTGATATCCTTTGACCAAGAAATTCAAATTCTTGCAGTTTATTTTGTGAAAACATTAAGTGATATGTGATTACATTTATCCATTAGGGTAGCTTACCAGAATTACTTCCAAAAACTAAAAAAAAAATGTTAAGGTGCAGGGCTTTGATTAATTAAATTACGAGATATCCATGAAATAGCAGGTACCACAGGCATTAAAATCACAGTGTAAAAGAATATCTTATGTCATGGGAAAGCATAAAATACTGTATGTAGCACGGTTCAAATTTTGCTTAAACATATGTGTGAGAGATAGGTTTAATAGAAAAAGGGGCAAAAGCATAAAAAGACATTTTAAAGAAAAGCAAACACACAGGCAAGTAAACATATGAAAAGATCCTCAATTTCATTAGTACGTGTATTCAGGAAAATGCAAATTAATACTGCAATAGGGTACAACTGCTGACAAGGCAGAACTTTTAAGTCTGACCATTTTGAATGGTGGGCAGGAGGTTACTCACCTGGGGCCTCCATGCACTGCTGCTGGGGATGTGAATTGGTGCCGTGACTTTGGCAATGGCTCAGAATGAGATTCTGTATACCTTATATCCCAGAATGAAATTCTGTGTACTTTATATCCAACGATCTCCCCACAAAGGCACCCTCAACACATGCACCCCTCTAGAGGCATGGACAAGCAATGATTATAACGGCAAAGTGGGACCAGCCATCCAAATGTCCAACAAGAAAAGAATGAGTGAAGAAACCGTGCCTGTACCTATAATGGAAACATTAAACAGCAGAGAAATTGAAATAACTACCTCTACATAACACAACATGGATAAAGTGAACCAGTGTATTTTTTGAGTGAAAAAAGCAAGAGACATATGATTATAAAATGATACCATTTTTATACAGCTTAAAATCAAGTAAACCCAAATAATTTGTATAATTACTTTTATAAAGCAAGACAATAATAAACGCAAACTTCGAGCAAATAGTTACCCTGTCCCAGGAAGAGGTGGCTGTGGGAGCACTTAGGTGAGGGACGATTATTGCCAATTATTCATAACTTTTGGTTTCTTGGTTTGCGTGTGTATAATGTTACATATATTCTTTTGTATCAAGTGTATTTATTTTCAATTTTTTTCAATTACCGTCAACATTCAATGTTATATTATTTTCAGGCGTAGTTGCTAGATATCAAATATCGTATTATAAAAATAATAAAGGGAGCGTGTGTGTGTTGCTCCCGGAATAAAAGACTGGAAGTATATACACCAGGGATTTATATTCTGGGATTACCTGTGGATGGTAGGATTAAGAGTGATTTTAATCTTCTTTGTATTTTTTTTTATAGTCTCAAAATGTCTTCAGTGAACATGCCCTTTTTTAAAAACAGGAAAAAGTATTGTTAAAAGTCTCTGCTAGGACCTGCCCCATTTTCCTTCTGCAGTCTGAACATCCAAGCCTTCGTTCCGTGGTTGAAAGTGACCCGGGAAGAGGGGCACAGTGAACCTCCAAGGCCGTTCAGGCACCAGGGCTGGCCAGGCAGTGAGCTGACGGCGCCGGGAAGGAAGCTGGAGGGCGCACAGAGCGGTGCAGGCAGGCAGACACCTGCCAGCCGAGAGCCGTGTGGGAAGCAGGAAGGTTGTCACAGCTGAAGGAAAATAATTTAATGGCACTGACAAACCATTCCTTGAAGTCGGGAATGCACTGCGCTGCCCCCCAACCCCCACCAAAAACCCCTAATAACATGTGGGTAAGAGTACTGGAAACTAAATATCACAATTCCATCTTTGCATCAGATTATGGTAAACTGACACCATAATGTGTGCTGTTCTGTTCCCTGGCACTTCCAGATGACATGATAGGACTGGAAAGGATCCAATAGAGGGTAATTAAAGTGACAAGCAGAAAGAGTGTTCTTTACATGCTGGCAAGCAAAAAGCAAACTCTGGCCCTCAGAGAGAGCTGTGAGCTCACCCGAGACACTGCCGTTCCTGGCTGAAAGAGGCAGGTTCGGAAGAAACCAACAGGAACTGCTAGTTTGCACCGTGGGTGGCGATGTGGGAATACTTCCCCCCAGAGGCTGCATCATGGGTTCTCAGTCTGGTCCAAAATCGTGGAAGGAAGATTCCCCGTCAGAATCTTCCAATGGGGAGGCTCTGGATGGAGACGGTGCGGGGACAGGGGTGTTCTTATTCTCTGTGAGAGCTGGTGGGTTCAGAGAGTCTGTGACAAGTTGCAAGGAAAACTGTTATGAAGGAAACTTTCTAAGATTTACATCATGGACGGCAGCATGTCCTTCAACAAAACTGTCCTTCCATGTCATACTGGAGATCTCACTAAACTGACCCACTAGGGTCATTTCTGTGTTATCACAGCAGTAGCCACCATATTTCCACACCGTGGGCAGCTCAGGAGGCCAGAGGCTAAAGGGCACCCCCAGAAGATGCTCAAGAATTACCGCAGTAGGCAACCCAGAGGCCACAGAATCCAAGGAAAGATATCTCCTAGGTGCTGCTAGTTTACCAAAGGCTAAAAACTTCCGTGGCATTTTCAGATACCTCAAAAGATCGACGAATTCCTCATTAACTGAACTTTCTAAACTGGCAAGATTAATCCTTCCAACTGTTCTCAGTCAGGCTGCATACCAATCACCTGGTTCACTTTTGGAAAAACAGCCACCACCGGGACCCACCCGAGGTGAACTGAAGTTTTAAAAGTGCTCCCGAATGATATAATGTGTGGCCAAGGTGGAGAACCACTGAGCTTCTCCATTTGTTACAGTTAATTATTCGGGGAGCTTCTGGCTGTAGGGCGAGTGCAAAGGGCATGGACCAACAGGCCAGGGTTGAAGAGAGAAGCCGACCCTGCCAGCTCACTAGTGCTCATCACATGTGCTCCGATGCTGGCCAGGCTGTTCCCTGAAGGGGTGACGGGGCCGTGGGGGGCAGAGCTGCTTACATTCCACAATGTCACCAGACAGGCTTGGACATTGAAAATGTAAGTCCCCTGGGTGCCTGTTATCCTGCAACGAGGCGAAGAGAAGAGGGCTACGCACCCCCCTCCTTTTCGGGGCTCCTCTCTAGAGCCGCAGAGAAAGATGCACGAGGCCAGCAGTCTCCAGGAACAAGAGGACAGTGCTTTCTTGTCACTAAATGCTGAGCTGGCCCATCTTTCTTCTGCTTCTCAGCACTTGTCTTGATGCCTTGCCTTGATGCCTTGCCTTGGGGTGAGTGCCTTCGGCTCAGTGTCTCAGCACTTTTCAAGCTCAGCCCGCAGCAGTCTGGCCCCCATTCTTGTTCCCACTGCAGATTCTTCCAGGGCCCGGTCACTACCAAGGAATGCTCCTTGGGGCCTCTGTGGCTTCCCCTCATGTCCATCAGAGGGCCCTGGGAGGGGTGAGGGTGTTCTGGGAGGGATGGGAACCACTTGTGACAGAGGGGGAGCTACAGTTTGTCGTGATCCAGTGGTTCGTGGCTCCCAGATCTGCCATGGACCCTGAGCTTGTCGGCCAATAGCCACCAGACGCCTCGGACCCCCAGCCCAGCATTCCCTGCACTGAGTGAGTGTTTTCAGGCCAAACCAGTAAGAGGAACTGTTCTGCCGGTCCACAGAATCATGGGGAATTATAAAGCATTATTAGTGGAAGTGAATGTTCTTGGGATGGGTTGATAAGGGAGCAGTGGGTAAAGGACAACAGCCTTCTAGGAGGAGCCGGTACTTAAAGATCAGAGAGGGTGAGAGAGCGCGTGGAGAGCCAGGGAAAGGGGACTCGTGGCATTGCAGGAGAGAGTAGGAGTGTCAGCAAAGGCCTGGGGGGAGGGGAAGGACAGGGCTTTCTAGGTTACTTGGGGTTTAATATGCCACAGTCCGCGGGAACTGCTCCAAAGAGGACAGGAGCCCCTTTTGGGAAGCAGCACCAGCAAGGCTTGCATTAGCCAACAGAGGTCTGGCTGAGCCGTGGGGCTTAAAGATCCAGAGCCTTCCCACCTCTACTGCCCGAAGACACACCATGGAAAGGACTCTCAGGATGGCGGTGGCCAGAGGACAAACCTGCAGTGTCACTTCTCACTATGCCTTAAGCGGAGATACGCAAACATCCAGACTGCACCAGGTGGGCACGGCAGACAGTACCGGGCACTCGAGGCCTGGAGAGTCCCTTTACTGTACACGTGCAATTGTTTCAACCCCGCGGCCACCACCCTGCACCTCACTTCTCTGGGTCTCATGTCTTCATTTATACAATGAGCGGAGGTCCCCCGACTCTGACAGGAAGCAGTTGGAATGCACAAATCGGCATGAAAGCGCCTCCCATATGAGAAGCAGTCGAATACATGTTGGACCTGCGTGGGCCTCAGGGTAAAACGGACTACGGGCCCGCTGAAATACGATTACCTGCACATCGGGGCAGCTCTTTAGGAATATGGGAATAAGAATCAAGAGTCATAAAAATGTCCCTTGACTTGTAACCCCATTCTTGGGAATTTACCCCATGGAAGTAATTAAACTTAAGAGAAACTATAATGCATCACCTCCAATGTAAAAAAGAATTAGAAACAATCTAAATGTCTAATAAAAAGGATAAATAAATTGTTGCCTGAGCAATATTGTGTACACATTACAAGGGTTACCGTAAAAGCTGTGGACTCCTGGGAAAGTGTTTATGACTTTACAATTAGTGAAAAAGGCCATATATAAAATATTACTGTAACGATTTAAAACAGACTATGCATATGGACAAAAGCTAAAAAGAAACATGCAGTTCTGTGAATGAGCTGAGATTATGGTGAAGGCCTTCTTATTACTTATAGGTTGCCCTTACAATAAAGTTATTTCTTAAGCCCCATGATCTCTCTCTGCTCTCATTCCTAGGACTGAGCCGGTGTCCCTATGTGAGCAGAGCAGGAAAGCCCCCTGTGCATGGTCGGGGGTGGCCTGGAGCCCCTCAAGCCTCAGGGGCCCTGACACAGGCAGGGGCCCCTCCTGGGAGCATCCAGCAAGCCCACCAGGGACCGGGGCGGGGGTTGCTGACCAGGAGTCCCTATTCGAGGAGAGGGTCACTTAGGCTATCTAGAACTCCATCAAAGACAGTGACGCAGGATGACAGTAATGATTGTGAGAGACCCTGCGGTGCCCTGTCTTTTGTCCAAGATGGTTCTGGCAGAAGAGCTGAAGACAAGGGACCTGTGCTGCCTGAGGGGTGACCTGACCTGTTTCGGTTGCCAGAAACCAGAGGGGCACGGAGAGGAGAAATCACCTCATCCCCCCATCTGAAGTGATCATGTCCATTCAAACCAGCCAGCAGTTCTGAGCAGCGGCTTTGCATAAGGCCCCGAAGAGGATGTAAAGATGACTAAGACAGGGATGTCGCTACAAGGAGCTTGCTTCCCAACAGAACGTGGAGCTGCGGGAAGGGGGAAAAGGAGAGAGAGAGGATTATGCCACAGGCAGGTACGAAAACCAGTGCCACCAGCGTCAGGAAGAGAAAGAGAAAGAGATCGTGTCCAGCTGGCTCTGGTCTTGAGGGAGGAGTCTCTCGGAGATGACAGCTGCGGAGGCGCTGGGGCTGAGCAGCCGGTGGAAGTGACAACGCCACGGGAAGGAAGTCCCGGTGCACTGGGGCAGCCGCCCGTGGTCAGAGAACCCACAGCGAGCACAGTAAAAGGTCCGGCAGGGAGGGGGCTGGAGCCAGGAGTGTCGCACCCCGAGCGGTCTGCCCGTCAGTGGCAGGAGGTGTGGGGACAGAATCAGGGCAGGGAAGACCAGAAGCGATCAGCTGGGCGAGGGAGCGGCAAGGAGAGCTTGATCCAGCCAGGGTTCCAGTAGCTCAGCAAAAGGACCAGAAAAACTGGTGAGAGGGACACTGCAGGGGCAGGACCGACAGGGTTTGGTGACTGACTGTGTCCCATGGAAGGAAGGAGTGGCAGATAACTCTAGGGCCCACAGCCCGGAACACAGGCTGCTGGGGATGGTGACAAGGGGCCGGTGGAGCAGGGGGTGAAAGCGGAGGGTCTAGCTCAGGAGGCAGTGAGTCGAATGCAAATGGCCATGTCCAGCAAGCAGCTGGACTTCAGGGCTGTGTTAGAGCAAGCCATTAAAAGCCTGCGGGCGGAGAGGGAGAAGGGTCTGAGCAGAGGGCTGAAGGCAGGACCTTAGAGGAGGGGGTCCAGGTGTCAGAGGAAAAGCAGCTACAGAGGACAGAGGAGATGCGCATCTGAAGGCCTGGGCGAAGTGTCCGCTGAGAGGTGCAGGGAGGGCCGCAGAGTGGGGCGCTGGGGTCCCCGAGGCGTCAGGCTGAGAGTGTAGGGTGGGGCAGAGGCCAGACTGTAAGGAGCTGAGAGCACAGTCACAACGTGGGGACAGCCTTTGATAAGGTTTTTGCTGAGTGTGGGGGTGAGAGGGAGCTGGGATGGCCAAGGGGACGTGTTGGAGGGTGTGCACCGTGGAGCAAGTGTGCGGGTGAGGAGACGGCAGATCAGAGGACAACCAACATCACTGCCCTGGAGAAGAGAGGACGGGTGAGTCAGCTCTATCAGAAGAGAGATGCTTGATCCTTAAAGGCAATGCTGTTAAAAAAAAATTGTTTTAAACAGAAAACTTTCCTGCAGGCAAACCTTATTCAGTGCTACGGATGTAAAGCCATTGATGCTGAGCTGAAATAAGGAACAGAGGGGTCAGTGAACGCCCTCGAGGCCCCGGCCGTCGGCCCGAAGCACAGCAGAAAGGGCGGGTGGGCACGAGATGGGTAAGAGATATTTTACTGGGGGCATGACGGCCGCGCTGGAAAACTGGAAGCTCACAGACTGCAGAAGGAATTTGGAAGAGTCACGCTGAAAAATGAGCTACTGCTTCAACTCGAGCTGGAAAATACGCATCTCCAAGCAGCACAGAGGTCCTGTTGAGCGCAGAGCGTGAGCCGGGAGCGCGGCCAGCTGGCCCGGGCCCTCTCCAGCGAGGCTGGCAGCCGCGAGTACAGGCGGCGTGTGCCGGCGGGGGTCCAGGCTGGGGCCGACACATGCCCAGCGGAAGGCTGGCACGGGAGGGGGTCTCGGGCGCTTTCAAGGACGTGCTACAGAGAGCCAGCCTTTTCTGGGGCCCCCCGTTTGCCAAGCCAGACTGCAGGGCTTTCTGTTGTGCACAAGGATGTGCCCCTGCAGCCGCGCTCAGTGCGGGACAAAGCTGCCTCCGAGGACAGGACGCTAACAGCACTGGATTGAGGGGTCCAGGGAAATATTTTTTAAGAATTCAAAATTGTGGTAAGCTGTCCATCGCACAAAATCTGCGGCTCTAACCATGCTGAAGCGTGCCGTTCTGCGGCATGAAGCGCACCCACGGTGCTGCGCGGCCGCCACCGCCGTCCCTCTCCAGAGTCCTTCCATCTTCCCCACCGAGACGCCGCCCCCGCGAAGCGCTAGGCCTCCGTTTCTCCGTCCGCCCGCCCTACCCGCGGTGTCTCATCTCAGCGCAGCCACGCAGCGTTTGTCTCTGGTGGCTGGTTCGTTTCACTCAGCATAATGTCTTCCAAGTTCACCCACACTGTCGCCTGGGTCACGGTCTCCTTCCTTGGCAAGGCTGAGCAATGTTCCACTGCGCGTGCACACAGTTTGTGGCGGTTCCTCAGTGGGTGGGCACCCGGGTTGCCTCCACCCTTTGGCTGTTGTGAGTAACGCTGCATGGACATAGGTGCATACATTCCTACTTAATTCCTGTGTTCAGTTCGTTTGTACACTTACCCGGAAGTGGAATTATCCATGATATGTTTTTTTTAAACAATATACATAACTGAATAAAAGAAGATCAATACAACTTTGACCAAAACGGGTGATGCTGGACATTTGAAAGCCAGCTGCAGGAGGCCTGGGTACCAGCGCCCCTGCCTGGGCAGGGCTGAGGGCATGGCCGCTGCTCACACGCACTGCCAGAGCCCTGGACTGGGGTGTCCGGCAATCTGTTAGGGTTCAGGGCCTGACCTTATCAGACACTTGGCTGTTTCAGTTTCGGGAAAGAAAGAAACCGTGCCAGGCTTCCGAAGCCCACTCCGCAGGAAAAAGCACGCAGGTAGCTGTGTGAAGCGTGAGGGTCACAAGCAGCTATGGTTTGGGCAGAGACAAGAACAGAGCTGGTCATTGGTCAAATTCAAGCCAAGCCCTGGCTGGTGTGGCTCAGTGGGTTGGGCATCGGCCTGCAAACTAAAAGGTCATTGGTTGGATTCCTAGGCAGGGCACATACCTGTGTTTCTCACATCGATGCTTCTCTCCCTCACTGCCTGTCCCTCGCACTAGAATCAATAAAAGAAACAAATTTAAAAAATAAAAATAAAGCCAAGTTTTAGTAAGGAACCCTAGCCTTCCCTCTGGTATTATTTAGGTTCCAAGCTCAGGCTTGGGAGTCAAGACAGCCTTCTATTAAAATCTATGCTCTGTGAGTATTACCTCTGTTACCTTGGGCAGGTCATTTTATCTCCCTGGTTCTCAGTTTCCTCATCTGTAAACTGGATAGCTGCAAGGATTAAATTAGACGTGTACGTATGCGTAAGTGCCTCGTGCGGAGTCCAGCACAGAACAGACTACAGTAAATGTTGGTTTCCTTCTTTTCCCACCTCAGTGGCTTCCTTCACTGCCCCTCCCCCACCCCCTTATGGACTTGGGGCACCTAGGACCCCTCTGCTGTCTGGCACCTTCCCAAGTAGTTCTAAGCTACCAGAAAAAGAAAAAGGCAGGGACACCGCACCTTTGCCTCCTAGTGGTGAAAGAAGACCATTGCAGGTTCATGCAATAAATGACAGGCTTATATTTCATTGGTTGTTGAATCAGAGGTCAGCTCTAATTTACACACATCTGAGTCATCAGCAATATCTCACTGTACCTAGAGTTTACTGCATACTATTATTCACGATTAAATACTATTTAGAGGAATAATTACAAGGCATGATTAAATATATCCTATAATTCTTCGGCCCCATCCCAGACCTACCATTCTGGGCGTGGGGACCAAGAATCTATGCTTTCAGCACCCCTCCCCAAGGGGACTCCTGTTCCTAAGGCTGATTAGCTCTCCCTTGCCCAGCAGCGGCAGGGCCCCAGGTGCTGGGGCAGGGCCAAGTGGCTGCAGCTGTGGGACAAGGGCTAGGGGAGCCAGAAGCCCGGATACGGCCCCCTCACAACCTCAAGCAGAATGCCAGCTGCAGCCTTGTTGGTGCTGGACCCAACAGAGATTTTACCGAGCCGACCAGTGGGCTCTGGCTTTGGGACCCTCGTAGGCACCATGTGATTCATGCAGTACAAAAGAACACTTGCCTCAACATTTTTTTTTTTACGTACATTGTCTTTTCTTTTTTTAAAAGACAGAGCATGAGTTGTACGTGGAACCAGGATTAGTGTCCGATTAAACAGGTGAGCGATTTGTTTTTGGCATCCTGAGACAAACCCACCCCCAAGGTGCCCATTGCCTTCAGGTGGCAGTGGGCACCAGAACCCCTCTCTGCGGCACCCCTTACCACGGCCCCGGGAAGTCCTGCATGTTCTGGCACCTTCTTCAACTAAGTGACTGCTGCAAAAGCCTAAATACGCAACAAGCAAGGCATTAGGCAGCCAATAAAATTATCATAAAGATTGTGTGGGAACTTAGGAAATATTTATAAAAGAATATTAAATAATATGTATAAGTGTAGAAAATATCAATAGAGCTATACAACCATGAACAATAACATGCAAAACATGAAACTTGAGAATGGTGTCTGTCTTTGTTTAGAACGTGTTATAGTGTTACAGTTATTAAAAGCCACCTTCCTACTACGCCTTTTCCTCTCTGAATGACAAGAGGATAAGCCATAGTCGGGACTGAGACCTTTGGTGACAGAACTGTGTATAACTGCTGAGTAGCCACTGACCTTGAAAGGTCAGAAAACATCCCCAGTGAAGTCCGCAATAGATGGGCCAGTGGCTGTGAGCACAGCCCGTTCTCAGCAACCAGAGCCCGCGCTACCTGCTTGGGCAGCTTGCCAATGGCCTGGCGCAGAGGCCAGCGAAGATGAGCAGCCCCTGAGCAGCTGCCGAAGCAGCAGGCTGGATGAACTCTGGGCTAAACAGTGTGAAATGCTCAAAATCTGGCTTTGTATTTGGACTGTTTCTGGTTGAGCTGTACCGGGAGTCAATTCAGGCCTGGTCCCAACCTCTACACCATTTCCAGCCTCTGCCTGAATGGGGATGCAGGGAGCAGTCAGCTTGAAAGTCTTCCTTTCACAGCTTGTCAGGTGAGGGGTGCTGTGATAACAGCCCAAAAATACCCTGGGGTGGAAACGCCAGGGGCTGGACTCTCCAGGGTGGACCTGCGTCAACAAGAGGTGGGCTTATGCAAGGAAACACAGAGAAATATTTGTGTGAATGTCAAGTGTTCAAACAGTGAACTTGGTGATGACATCATCTTTCCTTGGGGGAAAGAGTAGGAGAGAATGCTGGCACCTGAGATGCTAAGAAGCAATTTGGAGAACTCTGCAGGAGAGAGGAAGGCAGCGTGGAGCACGCAGGGGAATGAATGCTGGTGACCTGGGAGAGCCTCAGGAGCCCAGGGATGTTGGTTGTCACCAGGAAGAGCTGGGAAAGGTGAGGAAAAGCGTCTTTGTCAGAGATCAGCAACAGCAGGCACAGTCTCATTGTGATGATTCCCTCTCCGGCTTTAGCTGGTCCAATCCCTAGGAACCCTAAGAATATAAACACTCCATCATTGAGTCCATTGCAGCCCTGGGTCTTAAAAACGGCTCTGTAAAACGGAGGCAATTAAGCAAACGAAACGTTGCTGGCTTACAGATAAAACTTGAAACGGTGATGCACTGAAATTAAAAATGCAAATTTCACACGTGGTCTTCAGATTATAAGGTCTGTTGCGGCTTCTTCCTGGAACGCACAGCACCTGTAATTCGGTAACTGACGGGATGAGTGCAATGGGGTCAGCTGTGGCCTGTTAGCAGCAAGGTAAGACATAACCTGGGCGTGAACAACTAAAAGAAGAGAGGAAGTTAATACACAATGTCCTTACACTCTCTGTAAACGCTATAATTCTTAATTCATGGCTACTGGCTTATTATTCAGCAAATTACCTGTACTCAATTAAAGGCAAAGAACCTATTTTGGGCACTCTTTATTTCTCTTTAAAATTTCAGTTACTAATACCTATAGAGCAAATTCAAGTCAAGCCTGCACATACAATAGTTTCTAAAGAAGATGTAGCACAACATACAGAACTTATGGGCTGCAGCTAGTGCAGTACATAGAGGACAACTTATAGCTATAAATGCCTAGAGGTTCTAGCCAGAAAATTAGACAAGAAAATGAAAGAAAGGGCACCCAGATTGGAAAGGAAGAAGTAAAGAAAAATTAATACTGTAAATATAAGTATAATGGATTAAACTATGTCCCCCAAAAGATATGTTGAAGTCCTAACCTCCAACCTGAGAAGGTGTCCTTACTTGGAAATAGGATAGTTCCAGATGTCATTAGTTAAGATAAGGTCATACTGGAGTAGGAAACGTTCTTAATTCAGTATGGCTATGTCCTGAGGAGGAGAAAACAGAGACACAAGGAGAAGGCCACGTGACAACAGATGTTGAGACTGGACTGATGCACCTGCAAGCCAAGGAATGCCAAGGATTGCTGGTGACACCGGAAACTCAGAGAAAACATGGCAGAGATGTTCCCTAGAGCCTTGGGAGAGCACAGCCTGCGAAACCCTCATTTCAGACCACTCACCTCCAGAACTGTGAAGGAATAAATCTCTGTTAAGCTACCCAGTTGGTGGTAATTTGTTACCATAGCCCTAGGACACTAATACAATAAGAAAATATTTTCTTCCATTAACCTGAAAGAAGGAAACCCCAAGAAAGGTAGGATTCTCTGGATGGGCAGAAAGACACCCACATTACCTGCCCCATCCCTGTCCCTTCTTTGGTCAGGAGTAGACCCCTGCTCCTTTGTACATGGCCAAGTCCTGGGGGCCCAGGGACAGCCACACTAGGCAGCTCCGAAAAGGAACTGGACTCTTACTCTCTGAACTACTGCCTCGTGGCAGACTGTCTCGATGTTTACCCAACACCTGTCCCACATCTCTTCCTTGACAAACAGAGCCTCGGTCCTGCAGGCGTCTACTTGTTCCCCATCTCCATCTCCGGGACAAGCCCAGCTAGTCGCAGTCAGTCCAGGAACCCCATTCCTCTTGCCAAGGACTGGCTTAGGGATGGGCAGGGAAGGGAAACTCTGTTGGAGAGCTTTTCTGCAAATGCCTTTCTTACTCTTATGAAGGGGTTTCCTCTTCTGCCAGTGCAATCGTTACACTTCACCCTGAAGCTGGGACCATACCAGGCTTTGTATGATCAGGAGGAAGGCCAAGGTCAAAGCTGAAATGCTGAGGATGGACAAGTGGGAAAACCAGTGAGGTTTCGCAGGTGAGAGACGGTGTCTTGGCCAGAGTGGTGACCATGGTGGTGGAGAGAAGTTGCTGGGTTACGGGTACACTTTTTAGGTGGTGCCCAAAGGATGGGGAGTCTGGATGTGGCATTTGAGAGGAAGAAGATGTGTGGAGGAAGACTCAAGAGTCCTTAGCTTGAGCGCCTGGAGGATGGTGTTGCCCATTACTGAGACAGGCCAGGCCAGGGGAGGAGCAGCTTTGGGGAGGCAGGGCGAGCAGGAGCTCAGCTTTGAGATGCCACATCCAGGCAGAGATGCAAAGAGGCAGCTAGAGGGATTTGGAGTGCAGGACCGGGGTGCAGGCTGGGGGTATGAGTGTGAGTTGCCAGCATACAGAGAGCGTTAGAGAGACGGGACTGAATGGAATCACTAACGCAATACAGCAAGTGGAGACCAGAAAAGTGGCCTGAGGCCTGAGGCAGCCCGGCAGGCTGAGAAGGGGCTCCCACGTGGATGCAAACAGAAGCAACGCCCAACACAAATACATAAGAAAAACGCAAAAAACATGTAAGGTCAATATTTAATTTTTAACGCAATCACTATTAATAATAATCATAGTTTAGTATATGCCAGGCTCTGGGCTATGGTCTGTATTATCTAATTTAATCCTCATAGAATTTCATTAGCAATTTTAAAATACCGATGAAATGACTCCAAGGCACTGTCACACAAACCACATTAAATAACAGGGACCCTATCGAGGTGGGGCTGTGGCGTGTTGGCTGGAGGGGCCCGGGAGCCATGTGCAGGGCTCTCAGCTCCGCTCACCTCCCACCTTCTAGACCAAGCGAGAGCAACTTTGTCAGTAACTTTCTGGAAATGACCCAAGTCATTGCAAAACGAGCTCTGATCCATTACCCAGTGAAGGGACAGCCACCGAACAGCAAACATGACAAGTCCGCGGGCCGCGCTAATGCAGGTGGAGTGATTTGTCTTTGTGACTGCTTCCCTCTGCAGACAGAACTCCAGCCAATTCGCTTGAATCCATACAGGGTGTCTTCAGGCTGCAAAGAGCAGCAAATAGACCCATGTCTCTTGAAGGACTAGGACAAAGACCTGGGGAGTCATCAGGGACAAGACAGCGCAGCTGAATGGTGACAATTTGCTCCTTCCCCAAACTCTAGGCAGGCTCCTTCCTCTGAGCCCTTCCTGAAGGCACCCTCACTCAACCTTGGCCTAGAAAGGCTTGAATAAGCACTAACATAGTTTCTAACAGCTCAAAGCCACATCCTTAGGGTGACCCTCAGCCCCACTTACAGGGCCTGCCCGAGAAAGCTCAGGGCTGCCAGAGGAAGTTCCTGTTTGCTCTGGCCAACACCCGAAGCCAGGGCCCCGGCTCCTCTCTCTGTGGGTGGGAGGAGCGTAACTTTGATAAGTTAGTTTTCTGACTTTATTTTTCAGTTTTAAACTGTGACAAGTTTTTTGGACAAAAGCCAGAAAAGTTGAAGTGATACATACATTTATGAAATTCTTTTCTTTTTCTGTAAAATTTCTTACAATTTTTAAAATAAATCTGAACAGTCACATAGTAGTTTCCACATAGATATAATGGGAGAAATGTTCACCCACACTGAGGAATAAGACTTACGTGGTAAATTTGGAATACTCAGAACTGAAAGAAGGCTGAGTGGCAGGGCTAAATCGAGGCCAGTAATTCGGCATTTAGAAGGAAATTGTCCCTTATCACACATTGCCAATGGGTGATACTGGTTTCCACAGTCCTTTGTGTGTGACTCCTACAAGTCCGTGAAGCTTAGTGTGACTTTGTTCACAGGCCCTGGAGCACGTGTTCCCTCTTCTCGGTGAGGTCCCTGTACACGCTTCCAAGCCCAGATAAGATGGTATTTCCTGTATGGAGCCACCTCTAATCTGAGCGTCGGAATTAATCCCTGACCTGCGTTCCTCCGGCCCATTTGGAATTTATCTGTTATTTTGTAATTAATTGTGTGCACGTCTGTCTTTCCTCAAGGTCAGGGAGTGTGCTTAATTATCTTTGGCTCTCTAGTATCAGCACAGTGCTTGGTAAATTGTAGGCGCTCAATAAATGCAGATGACCAATTGAACTCCTTGTGTACTCACTCGCTCATTTACTCCTTACAGAGTCCTTGACTGGCTGCCAGGGAATAAGTGTCAGGCCTAGTTCCGTCCAGTCTTTCCGGCTCAACGTGGCACCTCTCTGCTGGGAGCAGAGAGAGGCAGAGGGCTCCCTTTCGTTTTCTGAGGAGAGACTTAAAAATAAGGCAGGAGGCAGAGGGCGTAATGTGAGCAGCGAGAGAAAACGATCAGATTCCTGCTCCACGTGACCTTCCTTCTCTCGATGACCCTGCCATTCTCTCTGGCTTCCCCAGTCCAACCCTGCTCTGCCAGCCGATAGGAGATGGAACCAGAAGGAGAAGGGTTCACACATTTTTCTGCCGTGGGGTCTAGAGGAAAACGCGTATGTGTTGGTTTCCTATTGCTGCTGCAACAACTTGGCTTAAAACAGCATGAAGTGACTTTCCCATCGTTCTAGAGGTCAAATGTTCAAAATGAGTTTCACATACGGGCAAAGAGCAGGGTTTGCCGGACCCTATGCCCCCAGAGGCTCTAGGGCAGACTTCGTGGCCTTTCCAGCTCGTGGGGGCCCTTCCATCCCTTGGCTCAGCAGCTCACGTCACATTGCCTTTTTCTGCTTCCATCATTCTGGCTCCCTCTGTCCCTTCCAATCTGTCACAGACTCCGACCTGCAGAGTCTGCATGCTTTGTGGATAAGGACGAGAACAAATGCACACAGACTACCGAAGTCCTGCGGAGAAAAAGGGACGGTACAGGCGCTCTCTTAAGATGACAGTCCTGTGATCGCTTCTCTCAAGGGGAGAGCACCCTGACTCTTGCCTGGACAGGCTTTTATTGTTTTTCTTGGGTCTTATTATCTATTACATAGAATGTTGTCTACATTTTAGGTACATTCAAGGAGACGAAAATAACAAATACAGAAGGGAAAGGTGGCGAGCTGATTATGCTCTGCCCTTGGGAAAGTTCGTACAGGCTTTGGAAACTACCTTGAAGATGGGCAATAAACATCTACTGTTTCAGGCCCACCCAGATCATCCAGTGCCATTCCCCAGCTCAAGACCCTTTCCTTAATCACACCTGCAAAGTTCCCTTCCCCTTTTGTCATTTCCGGTATGACACACAGGTTCCAAAGATGAGGGCTTGACCATCCCCGTGGTGGGGGGGGGCATTATTTGACATATTGCGACATACTAAAGGTGAGAGTCTTCACCATGACAACACCTGCCTCTGCCTCCTGAACAGCTGCAGCAAGTCAAAGACACCACTGGCTCACTGACCGTGCATGTAACTTGACCTTGCTGGGCAAAAAGGGTATGACCCAAACCAGCCTGCTGAAATCATTATAGCTCCAGTGCCGCTGCTGAGTACGTGCATTTAGGGCTCACGCTCTGTCAAGGGAGAATACCATTTACGACGAGCTTCAGAATATGATAGAGAACAATAAATGTGATGATCCAGGAAATCCTAATGCACTGTGGTAGCTTCAGAGATATGATTAGCCCAGCGTGGAGCTGTCTGGTTTGTACACACGCACGTTTCTTTCTGGTCCTACCCCTAGAAATGTCACTGTACTGGGGGCAGAACCTTATGTGTCCTACGTTCCTAGGGTCTGGAGCAAAGCTTAGAGCAAATGTCAGTGAAAACCTGAATGCATTTTTACACTAATACTGCTAGCTTTACATGCATTAAAAAAATAAATGAGAGCCCTGGCTGGCGTGGCTCAGTGAATTGAGCGCCAGCCTGCAAACCAAAGGGTTGCCGGTTCAATTCCCAGTCAGGGCACAGGCCTGGGTTGTGGACCAGATCCCCAGCAGGGGACGTGTGAGAGGCAACCACACACTGATGCTTCTGTCCCTCTCTTTCTCCCTCCCTACCCCTCTGTCTAAAAATAATAAATAAATAAATATATAAATGAGAAATTATAATTGAAAAAGTTTTAAATTTAAAAGAGAAACAAAGAAATGAAGTGGGTGCACATTATGCGGAGAAGAGATGTCATAGGGTGTAATCGTAACACACAGTTGTTCCTGTATCCCTGCAGGATTAAGAGAGCAACTTGAGGTGAAGGTTCATGAGTCCAAAGAGCCAAGTGCTGTCGGCCCAGTGTGTGTCCGCAGTGCTAAACGGCAGCTCTACCTGTGTGGGGCGGGGGGGTGAACTTCATCCCACGCCATTGCCCTGCCTGCCACCCTGACCTCTTCACATCAGGTAGGCCTGCTCCTGGTCTGGTACGGGAGGAGCCCAACCCCTTGATCACATCTGGGGAGGGGGGAGGGCTTGCATCGCCTGCTCATTTGGACTGTGTTTCTGTTCTACGTCCTTGAGTTCAGTTTCCCTCCCCCACGGCAGCCCTGGCTTCCTCCCTGCAGTGGGATTCCCGGTTAAGGGGGATGGAATCACAGTGCCCTGCGGCTCCTCCCTGAATTAAAGCATCTTGACTGTGACCATCTCTTCTGGGAATGGTTAGCAGTCAGCTGCTCTGACCAGCCGGACCCCTGGTCTGCACTGCCTGGCCCCGCTCACTGATGCACATCAGCGACCAGACTGGTCACCACTCAACTACCCAAAGGGTAACATTTTTTCAAGAATGAGAGCGCTCTAAAAAAAAGGACATTCATAAGCAGCCCTGGCTTACTCCTATACCCAGCCAGCTTTCTTTCCCACAAACATTTGTGTGTGCATGCTAACACGCATGCTCCCCAGCATGGCAGGCTGCCAGGCTTGTCTGATGCCAGGCATCCTTGGGCCTCCTTAGGAGGCAGTGACCCACTCATGGTCCTGTCTCCCCCAAGACTGGGGAGCAAGTCCTTGATTTGCGTTCTGCCTCACCTTGTTCAACTCCGCAGTAGATGCCGCTTTTTTTTTTCTTTTTTCTTTTTTTTGCCTCTGCTTGTTCTTCCAAGGCCAGCCCAGTCCTGCCTGCTCTTCATCCTGGCGTGCCTGCTGCACCCCAGCTTGGCACAGCTCTGAGGCTGTTGGCTCCAAACCAGGTCCTCTTCATCTGCCCCTCCCAAGCCCATACAGTGGAGAATGTAACCCCCCACCCCAGCCATTCAAAGAATTGTAACATGGGGAACACAGGAACAGCGATGACCAGCTCTCTCTGGAAGGGTTCATGTGTACTGGTCCATGCTGCCTGGCAGAGTGCGGAGTCAGCCCAACTGTGTGTGGTACAAGTTTCAAGTTACCGAAAAGCATGTTTGTGATTTGAACAAGTCATGCAACCTCTTAGGGCCTCTGTTTCCTCATCTGTGCCATAGAGATGATATAGGCAAACCCCAGCCTAAGGTGGTGGGTGGGCAAAAAGAGGTCAGACTTGTAAAATGCGAGGGCATAGGTTTGAGGTGTCCATGGAAGGACTTGGATTGCCAGGGTTCCAACTAGGTGAGCCAAATCCTGTCCAGCTTCAGCTGTGGTTTGCTGCCACCTGGGTATTTTTTGCTCTGGTTTAAATATTAACTTAAGTACAAGTACGAACTTAACTTAACTAACTTAACTTAAACTTAACTTAACTTAACTTAACTTAACTTAACTTAACTTAACTTAACTTAAGGAACAAGTACGGGCCCTGGCTATTTGGCTGGCTAAGGTTCCCAGGAGAGCGGCAATAATTCCCAGAATCTCCTAGGTACCTGACACCCATTGTGTCTTTTGGGTCAAGGGAAATTTGGCTGGAAGATTTCTGAGGCCACAAGGACATCTGCCCCCTGCCCCCCCATTGTCCCAGGGGAGCTGCAGCCCTCCCTACTCCGCTGGGTAAGAACTTCAGCTCATCTCATTGGAGAGCAGTGGCCGGGGAAGGACAAGAACTAGGAGAAAATAACAATGACATGATACCTGAATGTGCTTTATTGATGAGTTTTACTTAAAGCCCCTCCTATTGGTGTTGCTGGAAGGACTAGGGTTAAAGTATGAATACATCGTAGTGCTTGTCATGCAGTATTTGCTCACTGAATGAGGTGTTCATTCCACAAATGTTTATTAAGCACCGACTATGTCCTGGGTGCCCCCATACTGGGTCCTAGGGCTGTGGCGATGTATGAGATACACGTTGTTTCCGCCCTTGGGAAGCCACGGCTTAGGAGAAATGCCAGCTTGCAGCAGCGCCTGCCTTGGGAGCTATGAAGGCGAGGCTATCACCACATTTTTTCTAAAATGTCATCTTACCCCAAAACACTTTAAAACACTTAAGCCCTTATATGTCTATTTTGGAACAGAATATTTTACCCTCTTCTCTAAAGAAACGGTTCTCAAATAAGGGTTGCTTTTGCTGCCCAGGGGACACACGGCGATGTCCGAAGACAGTTTTTTTTGTTTTCATTACTTGGGGGCCGGGGTTGCTGCCAAACACCCTACAACAAACAGGACAGCCCCACGACACAGGCTTGCCTGGCCCCAAACTTCAATGTGCCAAGGTGAGAAGCCGTGGTCTAAGGGGCCCTGTTTTGTCCACATCAGTTATTTTTGGCAGCAAAGGCACAGAAACGCATTTCACCCTGACAGTCCCAGCAAACTGGCCCTTCTGCGCTGCGCTCGATTGCACTGGAGTTTGTTGAAGGGGAAGAGCTGAGGAGGCCCTTGGGGGCAGAGAGAATGGCCCCGGAGTCTGTTCCAGAGTGCTCAGCCCTGGAACTGCATCTGGTGAGTGTTAGGCTTGACTGCGTCTCTGATAGAAATAAGTGTTCAAACAAAAAGCTCCCGGAAAAGACCTTGTCTTTCTTTAACCCTTTGAAAACCCTACCACGATATGCAAATGAACCAAGTTATACTGAAGCCAAGTTTTCGGTTCATTCGGTTTTCTTTCTTCCTGTTTAAAGTGTTTTCAAAGTTGTCTGGCCATAATTAATCCAGTTTGGTCTTTAGGGTTAGCCCCGGCTCCCCCAGTGACTGGATTTGAACTGATGGTTTTCTCACCCATGTGCAGCAAAGCAGTAACATTTTGGAGAAACCAGAGAATGAGGGAGAGTGAGGCAAAATGAAATGAAGCCAGAAGGAAAGGGAGGGAAGGAGGAAGGGAAAGAGAGCGGGGAGGGGGGAGGGAAGGATAGAGGGAGAGAGAGAACCATAGGAATTGGAGGGCAGGGCTAATAAGCACAAAAACAAGGGAAATGGCCAGTCGTAACTTCCTCAGCTTCAAAAGCCCTGGTTCCAAGTTCAATTTACCTTGGTCTTCTATGCCACTTCCGCAAAGCATAGCGCTGGAATCTAGCCTACTCCCCTCTCCTCCAGCTTCTGGGCAGCTCCTGTCTCATAGCTGGGCTCCAAAGCAGAATCCTGTGTGGAAACAGCATACCCCTCTGCGGGGAAGCTAGGATGTGTGCGTGCAATTCAAGACTCTTTTCCAGTCCCATTCACCTTGTCATAGTGGATTATCAGTCAATGTGCACTGCCGTTGAGAAAGCTTGAATATTCAGTACTGAGTACCAGGCACAGGATGTATGAATCATGTACCCATTCATACCGGTGAGATGGTGATTCAAATTGTGATGTGAAGCCTTTGAACTTCGTATTTCATGTCCCATTGGCTGAACGAGCTACATACCATTTCCTAGAAATGAGACTGTATTTTACAATGTGCAAACATCTGATCTGAAACGTGCAAACCACTTTTTCCGACGCGGTATTTTACTTGGAACTTGCTGCAGGTGTTAAATGTGTTATTACAGATTCTTTGACATAACGCTTTGCGTCCACCTGTGTAGGTCGAGCCTCTCTCCTAAAGTCAGCCCCTACAGAAAGTCACAAATGCATCGGAATCGCGTGTAATACTTGCGGTTAACAGACTTTTAGGTTCATTTAAGCTTCATTCTTCTTGCTTTTAAAAATCTCGTTATCGGCTGATGCCAAGTGTTCTATAGCATTTCCGTAGTAGACACAAGAATTTCATAAAAGCTTCTTGAGATGATATTTCATCCCTTAAACTTGCCCCTGACATAGTAGCCTTCAATAATGCAAGTCTCCTTTACGCCCAAAGTACCTTTCTTTCTCTTGAATTTCCCTAACTTTGGTTTTGAACACCTTAGAAATTCGGTGAGAGTTTCCTGATAGTGTAATATTTACTAAACTCCCCGCACGCCTTGCACATGACCTGTGCTCAGTGTTTGCCAGATGGGAGAACAAGAAGGGCTTTGCAAAAGGGGTTATCAACGACAGTAGGCAACTGTCGGGCTGCAATATCCACTGAAGACCTTTCCTTGTTCCCTGTCCCTTCATCTGCGCGTTTCCAGGACTGCAGGACCTCTCACCAGGCCAGCCTCCCTCCAGCTCTAAATAGGGTCATTGTGGGGGAGACTGAAGCAGTCTCATCATCACCGGGGGCTTCCTGGGCAGCCCAGACATTCCTCGGTCAGCCAGCACGTCTGCTCTGTTAGCATTTGTCTCCAGGCCGGCAGGTCAGGCCAGTACGTGGAAGCGCAAGCCAGTGAGAGGAATGGAAATGATGGGGCCCGGAAAATTCTTCACTCTTTGTTCTTCTGACGGGTGACAGGATAATTAGTTCAAATGAGATGCAGCCTCTCCCAGACTATATTTAGTCTAATTGCAGAGCTTTCTTTTCCCTGAAGGAGGCTGGGATTCTTCCCTGGTAGGTAGTAAGTGCCAGAAGCAGAACAGAACAGCCACGCCAGGGCATGTGCTCCCCTTCTTAGAAAGGAGGCACTTGGTGCAGCTTGGGTCCCGGGTGCAGAAAATGGGGTTTCAGCTCCGCCACTAACTAGCTATACGACTGCAGGCCCTTTATCCCCTCTGAGCCTCCGACTTTGATGTTAAATAAGCATGACATTCTCTACCCCACAGGACAGTGATGAGGATGAAATGTGATACATTTTGTAAAGCACTTTACGAGCAGTAGATGTGTGATACAGACGCAGGTGTGTTGCCATTAGTCATAGAATTGCTTAGATTTCCCCTTTTACAAACGGCCAATGTCCACTTGACCTAGATACGTGAGATTGGTCATACTTATGACATAAACTTGTCATCATCTTCTTTCCTTTACTCCTCTCTGGGACCACTGTTTCCCAATGCTCAAGCTCATGGTTAATGCTCAGTAAATATTTGATTGCTAATATTACTATTGCAATTAAGATATTAAAAAAGAGAAGCATTGATTCAGCAAACAGAAGAGACACACTGTAAATTTCATTGTCTAAGTAAATACTAGTGTATACACCTTTGTAAATACGTATATTCGCAAATACATTGAAGAGAGGTGATGAGAGGCTTTTTCATTCCTAAGTATACTTAAAGGGGTACATAATATTGATAGGACTTTGCCTATTCCTTCAGCTATATGTTTTTGAATTTAATAATTTTAATGTGATTCGAAATTAGAGTATGTCATGAACTCTTCCCTCTTTCACATCAGATTTTATAAAAAAAAACTTCCTTACCCTTCTTGTCTTCTGTCGTATTTCCCTACCTCTCAAACGTAAAAGAATTTTATAATGCAAATGAAGAATTCTGCTTAATTCAACATATATTTACAGAACACCTACTATGCAGAACTGAAAAATAAGATCGAAATCTATGGGATTTTCTTCTCCAACTCACCCATCATAAAACTCGTTACGACAGACACACGGACTTGCCTTTCAGTAACCAGGTCTCAGTGCTCTGAACTACTTCTCCAACCTGACACCTGCAACCCACTGTTACTGGACAATAACGTACTGTCCCTTCTCGGTATTTCATGCACCCCTGCCCCTCACCCCCAGCCAAGCCTTCTAGTCAAACAATGAGATCGAAGCCTATTGTCCAGGAAGAAGGGTAGACACTGGCTAAAAAAAAAGGTATGGCTCAGCTTTGCACTTCAAACTAGTTTAAAATGTTCATAGTAGAACAATAGTCTTGAAGACCAGGGTTTTTTTGGAGAAAGTAAGTTGTTTTTTTTCCTCAGAAATCCTAAAGCTGGGTTTCTGCGTGAAAAGAATCAATGCTTTTTTTTTATTTTTCAATTGAACTTAGATTTTTCTTTTTTAATTAATTAAATGTATTGGGGTGACATTGGTTAATAAAATTATATAGGTTTCAAGGGTACATTTCCGTGACACACCTTCTGTATTCTGCATCGTGTGCCCACCACCCAGAGTCAGATCTTCCTCCATCACCATGTACTTGGCCCCTTTACCCTTTACCACCCCCACCGCCTTCCCCCTGGGGCCCCCCATCCTGTTGTCTGCGTCTGTGTGTCAGATTTACGGCCCACATCCGAGTGAAATCACATGGTTCTTGGCTTTTCCTGACTGACTTATTTCACTTAGCATGATATTCCCAAGGTCCATCCATGCTGTCGCAAATGGCAGTGCTTCATCTTTTCTTCTGGCTGAGTAGTGTGCCGTTGTATATATGCACCGCATCTTCTTCATCCCGTCATCTACGGAAGGACACCTCAGTTGTTTTCGTGTCTTGGCCACTGCCAATAGTGCTGCAATGAGCATAGAGGTGCATGTATCCTTGCGAGTGTTTTCACATCTTTTGGTAGATACCCAGGAAAGGGGTTGCTGGGTCATAAGGGAACTCTATTCTTAATTTTTTGAGGAATCGCCATACTGTTTCCCACGGTGGCTGTACCAGTTTACATTCCCACCAGCAGTGAATGCGGGGTCCTTTTTCTCTACAACCTCTCCAACACTTATTACCTGTCTTTTTGATAATTGACATTCTAACAGGTGTGAGGTGGTGTCTCATTGTAATTTTGATTTGCATTTCCCTAGTAGCTAATGAAGTTGAGCATCTTTTTCATACATCTGTTGGCCATTTGTGTATCTTCCTGGGAGAAATGTTTTGTTCAGGTCCTCTGTCCATTTTTAATTAGATTGTTTGGTATTGTATGAATTCTGCTGTTATTTGCAAATATCTTCTCCAATTCGGTTGGCTGCCTTGTTGTTGGCAGTTTGTCTTTCTGCGCAGAAGCTTTTCAGTTTGATATACTTTTCAGCTTTTCAGTCCCATTCATTTATTTATGCCTTTACTTCCCTTGCCTTTGGGTTCAAATTCATAAAATCTTCTCTAAGCCCAAGGTCCAAGTTTAGTATCAATGTTTTCTTCTGTGTAATTTGTTGTTTCAGATGTTTTATTTAGGTCTTTAATCCATTTTGAATTAATTTTTGTGCATGGGGACAAACATTAGCCTAGTTTCATTCTTTTACATGTGGCTTTCCAACTTTCCCAGCATCATTTAGTGAAGAGGCTTTTTCTCCAGTGTATGTTTTTGGCTCCTTTGTCAAACGTTATTTGCTCATAGACATGTGGTTTTATTTCTGGTCTCTCAATTCTGTTCCATTGGTCTGTGTGTCTTCCTGCCAATACCATGTCATTTTGATTATCGTTCCTTTGTAGTATAATTTCAAGTCAGGTAGTGTGGTACCTCCGGCTTCATTCTTTTTTCCTGAGGATTGCTTTGGCTATTTGGTCCTTTGTGGTTCCATGCAAATCTGATAATTTTTTGTTCTACTTCTTTTAAAAATGTATTTGGAATTTTGATGGAGACTGCATTAGATCTGTGTATTACTTTGGGTAATATGGACATTTTAACTATGTTGATTTTTTCATTCCATGAACATAGAATATATTTCCATTTCATTGTGTACTTCTCAATCTCTTTTAATAATGCTTTGTAGCTTTCAGTGTATAGGTCCTTTATATCTTTTGTTACATTTATTCCTAGGCATTTTACTCTTTTTGTTGCAATTGCAAAAGAGTTTTTTCATGTTTCTGAAATTTCATTGTTAGTATATAGGAAAGCTTTGGGTAATTGTACATTGATTTTGTATCCTACAACTTTACTGTGTCTATTGTTTCTAATAGTTTTCCAATGCCTATTAGAGAACTAACCTAGAATAAGCAGATTCCTGCCACTTTTGGGGGAGAAAGCCCTTCCACCAGAGTGAGAAAGAGCTAGGGACAAGAGAGAGCAGGGTTTAGATCCAAGTCTCTTGTCTCACCTGCTTGTCAAAACTCTGCAACAGTGAAACACTGAGATAAACATGGAGTCGCTAAGAATCTCACGGCTGATTTCTTGAATCCCCAAGCTGAGTGTGGGGACACTGAGTATGTCTCCCAAACTTTGGGATTTGGATTCGTAGAGTAGCAATGGTTGAGGGAGGTGCCACCTGGCATCAGCCTCATAAGATACAATGTAATCAAGAGTGGTAAAGAACAGCATTCTCAAACTTCTTTGGTCTCTAGAAGACAAACCAAGTAGCTACTGAGCCTGTTTCTGCAGGGTGTGGTTTTCTAATTCTTTGGTCTCAAGATTTTTTTTCTTTAAGTTTATTTTATTACGCGATTACACTTGTCCCATTCTTTTCTCCCCCTCTGCCCTGCACCCCTCCTCCCACCCCAATCCCTCCCTTAATCCATGTGTCGTACATAGTTCTTTGACTTCTCCATTTCCCACACTATTCCTAAACCGCCCCCCCATCTATTTTGTATCTACCAATTATTCCCTGTACCTTTTCACCCATCCCCGCCCCAATGATCCCCGCTGTAACCCTCCATGTGATCTCCATTTCTGTGATTCTGTTCCTG
>VMDR010003743.1:0-27025 GCA_007922815.1 Macrotus californicus
CACCTATGGAAGTACATGTGACATCTACATGAATACCAAATGAATTCATTTTGATCAATGCTATTACAATGAATATAAAATGAATTCACAATGATAGGACATTTAAAGTATTACCAGATTTTCTTTTAATATTACATGTGCTATGGAGATTAGCATATATTAAGAATCAGATTGAATATGTATATATACACATACACATACACATATTTACACACACATATATACCAAAAATATTTATCCCTACTAATTACTTCATTAGCACGTACCCTTTTAAAATGAAACATTCTATTCACACACCACACACACACAATCCTATACGTGCAAAATGCTTATGTCACATTTACAAAATTGCACACTGGATATTAATAAACACAGATTTGTATTATGAGAGCAAGCAAATACTCAGGCTTTATGGACTTTTAATTTGACAAAAAATGTTTTCAAATCTATATCTTGAATTTTCCTGACTCTTTCATGATGGAAATTGTTGGTAAATTGATTCATATTGCCTGTTAAAACTTGGGTGGCTTTTGTGACTCGTCAAAGATAATCAGTGAAGGGGGGGACAGATGTTTGGATGGATAGATGAACAGTTGGGCAGTGGATAATGTTATGTATAAGTATGATCTCTGGCAGATTGAAGTGTTCATTTAGAGCTTCCAAGAAGCTGGATTGATAGGGAAAGTGTGAACTGTTCACTCTTTCTTTCTGATGATAACTGAGGTCCACAGACTGCGGGTACTTGACCTTGACTCAGGCCAATCCACTGTAAGATATGCAACCAGATATCAATGCACAAGGATGGGACTGGGAGGACTGAAACTGTGGTCCTATTTAGGGTCTTAAGGGCCTAATATGAGCAGGCCAACACTGGCCTCCTAAATGGAACCCATAAAAGTCCATACTGTGGACCAGGTCCCACCACAGATCACAGGAGATTTCAGAGACGTACACCAAATTTCTGTCCATGTTGCCCATAGTGCACACCTAAAGCAGACTTCACTCAAGTAATAATCAGTGCCTGTCCACCTGTATCAGTTCCTACCTCCTCAGTATCGTTCACATGCCTTTCCCTCCTGTTCCTCTTCACTGCCTCACCCAGGGTCAGGACTTCACCTCTTGCCTGGGCACTTACAATAGCCTCATAACATATCTATCTCCCTACCTCCATGCCTCCATTAATCCTACATTTTGCCAGCCCGATAATATTTCTAACAAGCATATTAGATCATGTAACTCATCTACTCAAAATTTTTCAATGGCTCCCTCTCACCTATAGGATTAAAATAAGAATACCTTGTGCAGCATCTAGGGCTCAGCCAGCCTGTCCAGGTGCATCTCCCACCACTATCTCCTACACGTTCACACTCCAGCAGTGACTTTCTGCCTGGTTCCTTCCGCCTGGTGTGTCCTCCCTTCACCTGCCTGCCTGAAAAACACCTGCTCATTCTTTGAATTTCAGCTCAAAAGCTTCTTCCACGAGGCCTTTCCTGTCCCCTTGCTGCCATCTGAATCCCCTAGACTCCATGATGGCACTTTCACACAGAATTTAATCTTCTGTGAACATGTCCATAGAGTAACTAGGCTATTAAATCTTGAGCCAAGAACAATATTTTATTTATCTTTGTTTCCCAAGCCATTGCCCAGTATCTAGCACATAATGCTTGTTCAATGGATGTCAAGTAAATAGACTTGTCTCCTAAAGATTCTATTGTCCTTCCTGTTGTCCATTCTTCAATCAGGCATTCAGAAACTCGTGCTCACAAATCGCTCAGAATCATCATTCTGATTTTAATTGACTCAGTGAGCACATTCCAAATGTGTGTGGGCAAATGTGTGAACTTGAAAGTCCAAATCATTCTCTAATATCCTAAACCTCCTAGGAAATCAAATTACTGTAACATTAAACCAGAAGTAAAAATAGCTAAGATTTATTCATCACCTGCTTTGTGTTGGGCACAGTATAACTGCTTTATGTGTATTACTTCGTAAAAATCTCACAATTGCCACCTCACATCACTATTACTAGCCCCACTTTACAAATGAAGAAGTCAGGTTTCAGAGATATTAGGTGACTTGGTCAAGGCCACAGGCTAAGGAATGAACAATGGGGATTAAGGCACAAGCTGAGTTGTCTCGAGTCCTAGGCTCATAGCCTGACACCATTACCCTTCTTAGGTGTGCTAGAAGCTTCTACAGTTTCTGGATTAGAGGACCTGACAACTGCAGGGAGAAGATTCTAGAATTTAATGTGTAAACGTCAGAATACGCTCGGTTACTCAACTGTCACTCCTCCACATTCAATAAGAAAAGTTGCATTTGCCTTAGAAATTTTGGGTTAGAATCCTCGCATACAGGAACTGACACCTTGACAATTGGGAGGTCAAGTCTAATGGTTTCACCTATTCTGGTGGATTTTTTTCTTTCTTCTTCTTTTATTTTTTTTGGGGGGAAAGGCTTGCTGCCGAATTTTTTAAAAACTCATTTTCAAATGATTTTCAACATTCTCCTACTATTTCCTCTTTTCTACAGAGCCAACTGGTACCCATTCTACTTTTTGTTCTGAGGAAAAGAGAATTCATAAACCTGAGAGGTGGCTTTTGGTCTTTACTTGATTTTCATAACTGACTTTTTGTTTTTGTTTGTTTGTTTGCTTGCTTGCTTGGCCTGGAAAATGCCCCACGTGCACTGAAACTAGGTTCTTGTGATAAACTGCCCACTTTGAGTTTGAACCTTTTTTTAGAAGGGAGAAGAAAAATCATGTTTGCTTGTTTCTGGAATGAACTTAGCTTCCAGCCAAGTTCAAAGAGGGCCAGTGAAAGAGGTTCACTGCCAAAACTTCAGGGACACCTTTCTCTGGCAGCAAATACTGCTGGAAACCCTAAGGCCACTTCTGTCTGCGGGCATATGGGAATCTCCTCATCACCCGGCACCAACTGACTCCTATCTGCAATTATCAGAGCGATGAAGACATCCTCTTATACAGGGTCCGGCAGAAGTAAGGCCTGCTTGAGTGTGGTTGGGAGGGTACGTGAATGTCTCGCACAAGATGGACAGCAGTTTGAACATTTCACCTAAAATATGTGGTGTGCTTGAGTGTGCTATTGTTATGTTACAGAATTACATGCTTATAATTTTGTAATGAAAGGTTTTATAATAAAAAGGGAGTGTTATTTGTGGCAGACCCTGAATTTTTTTTTTTCCAAGACAAAAGCAGTAGCTTCTGCAAGCATCCCACAATGTCTGAGAGTTTGGCCAGCCAAGATCTCCAGCCACTTCCCAGCATCAAAAGCTCCATTCCCACCAAGTCCATGGGCTCTAAAATCCCAGAGAAAAATTGGCTTCCACAAAGCCAGACATGTCAGGAGATGCTTCTAAGCAGAAGATCAGTAATCACTTTGTTACTAGCCAGGGGAGAAAAAACAAAGTATGTCCTCCAGTGAAGAAATTGTAACTTTGGATTGGGTATTTTCTGTGGGTTGAAGAAGACATTTGAGCTACAGAATTCATGTCCTGCTTCTTTTTCTCTACTTCTAAACTGCCAGGAAACTCCCAACTCAAATATTACCTTTGCTGAGACGTCATCCTCTAATCCTGCCTCCTAAATACACAGCGTTTGCTCCCTGGTTCCCACAGTACTTCAAGCAGATGTCCATTGTCCTACTCCCCAGAATATACTACAATTATATGTTCACATAACTCTGAAGCCACTGAGGACAGGGACTGTGTCTTATTTGTGACAGTGTCTTATTTATGCATGCCTGGCACATAGTCTAGGGGTCAGCATATTTTCTCTGTAAAGAGTCAGATAGTAAATATTTTAGGCTTTGTGGGTAATATGATCTCTGCCGTAACTGCCATTATGGTGCCAAAGTTCCTAGAGAAAACACGAAAACAAACGAGCCTGGTTGTTTTCCAAAACTTCATTTGCAGATGCAGGTGGTAGTCCAGCTTCGACCCAGGGCCATAGTTTATCAGCTCCTGACATAGATAATTCAATGAAAATTGTAAAAAAAAAAAAAGCGGGGGGCGGGGGGCGGAAGGAAGGAAGGAACAAGAAAGAAAGGAAGACAGGGAGAGGAGAGATTAAGGAAAGGTGGAGAGGAAGAATAAACCCAGAAATAAAGTAAGAATGAGACAAAATTTGATATTCTTCCCAGATGGTAAAGAGCTATTCCTAGTGAGTTTCTCTTCAGCAAAGCACTTAGTCCATGAAAAACAATCCTAATTAGAATCCTCCTATTATACTTCACATCGTATTCTCTACATGTAAATCTTCCAAGCAGTTCTCTTTTTTGGCAAATCATTATTTCCCATTTATTTAGACAAAGCATGGTCGAAGGGCTCTGTTGCTGGCTTCTAACCACAGCCTGCCTACAGGTGTCATATTTTATGCACGGAAAAGAGGGTTCTGCCACTCTCCATGCAGGGCCTACGAATGCCTGGAAACAAATGACTTTTGACTGCTGATCAGAACCACGCTTTAATCAGTTACTGGTCTATGATCAATAATTAATCATGCTATTCTGTCTAGGTAATAAATAATGGGGAAAATAGCAATGAATATATAGTTGGCCAGACTCTCCCTGGGGCAACACAGAGAAGGACTGGTGTGAAGTCTGTCTGAACAATCCTGTGGATTCTCATTGTACAGCTTTAGTTGAAATTCCAGGAGGGTTAGGGCTGTAAGTGGAGGAAGGAGACTTGTCACCACCAGCAGCCCCCCTCAGGACTAATAATCCCTACTTGGATAAGTGTGTCTGTGCCCAGACAACTGAAAAGGAGGCCTGCAATGGCAGGGGCACCATGGGACAGGCCAGATGTTTCACAGGTACCGTGGCAGCACCCGCCCTTGCAGGTAGGAGCAGCTGAGGAGCAGGGGAGTGCAGATGCACCTTGCTTTCCACCGTAATGCTCACAGGCCAGAAGTTGCGTGTCAAGTGCAAGCTTATCCACTGAATTCTGTAAGCGTACTCAGTGACTTTGCTATTGAAAATAATCATCTGTCTTCCCATTTACCCTTCCATCTATGTGTTCCCCGTCTTCTTCGCTGATAGTCAATTACTGAAGGGCTCACTCCCAGGTTTTATGAATAGACATCTGAACTCTCTATCAAACTGCAGCATTGGGCCTCAGTCACCTTAGAACTACATACCTAAAAACGTAACTTTCACAAGCACAGCTTTTATCAACTGTTTTCTTTCAATGTTGTCCTTGAATAAAGCAAGATGGTCTAAGGGTGGGTTCCTACAGTGTGTCTAATGATGTCACTACCCTACTCTGCACTATTAGACACATAACTCTCAAAAGCCAGCAGAGCAGGAAGAGGTCTCTAAGCAGTGTGCACTATGTTAAAGCGGATGAGTAAATTCAACTGCTAAAATGCCCAGCACCCCATCTTCTTCCCTGGACAAGGGGGCTTCTGCATGGTCAGGATGCCTTTTTAAAACCTCTTGAAAACAGAGGCAGCATCCCCCTCTTATGAAAGGAAAATGACTCTGAATAAGACAGTATCGGGTCACTTTTACCCCTAAGACACAAGAGTGGTTAACAGGAAGTCATTATGTCATCCAGAAATGCTGATGACTAGGTATCCACTAGGCACCACCTTCAGCTGATTCAGAACTAGAGTGGAGGACAGGAGGGATACACATGTTCACATGAGCTCCCCACTACACAGAAGCACCAACATGGGAGAAACCTACTTGGCTTATTGGCCATCCTGACTGGCTGCCTTAGCTGAATTGGAGGGGACTTGCAGCCACTTCAGAGGAGGGTACACAGCCAACGCAAACCAAACACAATCTGCTTCTTTGTGAATTGCAAGCAATTCCCAACTGCCTGAGCTAATGGTACGGAGCAGTAGAGCAGATAACCCAATACGGTGGATAATCTCAAAATCATTTTCCATTTGGCTTGTGGAATGAATTAAATGATTTGTTTCAGCTTCAGCAGATTTACCTTCCTAATTATGCTTTTTTGTTAGGCTAGAAACATTCAACATTGCAGGATGTTGCCAGGGATTTAAAAAGTACTCAGCAGATAACAGCCATGTGAGAGATCAGCACAGAGGTCACCTGGGGTCGTTGACATCTATTGAGTGCCTACTATATACAAATAACTCGATGGGACAGAAGGTGATAAAAGACATGTCTCCTGCAGTCCGGATTGTAACCTAGTAAGTGAAACCAGATCTAGAGTTACAAAAATATACCTTAGAGATAGTTGGTTATATAAATGCATGTAAAGCATGGGTATTTCTACTCTTGAGGTCCCTCTAGATGTTCTATAAATATTTGTTGAATAAATGAATGAATGGATGAACAAGGTTTATTTGGAAAGAGGTCCAATAAATAGTTCCAAAAGTAAGCATTTCTGGGCTGCCAAGAAAAGGCAGTTCATTGTTCATGAGAGTGATGTGAGAAGGTGTTTCCCTAAATCAAAAGGCCCTAGAAGGTAGGCTGCATGCTCCTCAAGGCTTTGCACACACGGAGACCATAGTAGATTCTCTCTCCATCTTGCTTGACTCTCTTCCCTTGGATTAATTCTCCTCATCTTTCAGATCTCAATCTAATATTCCCTCCTCAAGCAAATATTTCCAGTCCCAGATTATATCCGTCCCAGGGATAAGTGTTCTTCATATCCTGAACTTCACCTTGGAAGAACTTTATCCAATCCAAAATAAACACTGATCTTCGCAATATTTGTTGAAAGGCTTCCTCGGATAGAATGTAAGCACCTTGGTGGCAAGGACGGTTTTTGTCCTGTATTTGCAGCACTTAACAGAGTGACTTGCACACAGCGAGGCTAAATAAATATTTATGGAGCAATGTATGGGACTGAGGCGCTGAAGTCAGGAGAAGGACCTTGACCTGAGCCCTAAGGAATAGGTAGGAAATACTTAAATGAAGAAAGGAGAAGTCTTCTGGAATCTCAGGAAAAGGAGTCTACATCTGCAGCCACATAGAGATGAAAATAAGCAACATTTCCCAGGCTCATTAGGAGGCTGCTTCATAGAGTTGTAATAAAAATTAAGAATTATTTAAAAATAACGATAAAAATAATAGCTCCCATTTATTGAGTATCTCCTATAGGATAGTTTAATGGATTATCTCATCAACTCTCATAGCAACCCTGCGAAATAGTTATCATCATTTTACAAGGAGGTAATTGAAGCTCACTGAATTTAAGGTCACTAAGTAAATATATGGCCACTATTCGAATCCAGATACAAAGCCACTATTTGAACCCAGGCCTATTCATCTGGGTGACTCCAAAACCCATGATTTTCACCATTAAGCAAATGAGGTACTATATTCAAAAATGTTTTTTAAATTGTAAAGCACTTGGCAGCTGTAATGTGTGTGGATACATGTAAACATCCAAATAACAGAGTAACTGACTAAATAAATAACTAAGAAATCTCGATTTTTATTGCATGACTAGTAAAAGTCCAAATATTCTATTACCTAAAGGGCAGAAAATTTCCTTGATGCTCAAATAGACAGGTAACAGTGGAAACATTCATGAATTTTGTCTCCAACTACCTGGGTTAGCATTTTTGGGTTTGTCATTGTTTTCTTCTAAGGCTTAAGGTGATAGAATAAATATTAAGACCAATGTGGCCTTTCTCTGTAAGCTCAAGGCTAACTGGTCCAACTACAAGTGACTGTTAACCCTGGGATGGCCAGAACTGTCCAGTGTTTTGGTGTGAAGACGTCTAGACCTCTAGAACACAAGCACCAGGAAGAGAGGGTCTAGTCTGCTGTTTGCCTTTATATCTTTGGTGCCAGCACAATAGAAAGCATACAGTATGTTCAGTCATGGAATGAAAGAGGACTGTTTAGGATTCAGTTTGTTTTAATTATAAAAGGTTAAAGGGACATTGAAGGCCCTGGATATATTTATGGTCACTATAATTGCCTGGGTGGAATTAAGAATTAGAGAATGCTTTAGGAGGCAGTATATCAAATAGGTTTGGCTAAGTTTGGATTACTAAAAATAAATATATTTTAGTCACTAAAAAAGCATTTATTATCCACCAGAATGGCAAACCAATATAACAAATAAACTAAAATTTTCTTTTCCTTTGTAACTGGTTCTCTTCACAACCCATTGACACATCCTGATTGGCAGGTCCTAGACCATCATCCACTCTCAATTAGCATTTATTAGTATTATTATTAATAACAATCAGCATGCTTAAATATCTTCTCAGGAAATGTCAATGGATTTTCATTTTTTAATAACAAGGATTTGAGAAATGATTTATTTTAATACATCTGAAAAATGTTTCGCTGAAAACCACAAAACTTCTATTTGCCCTGATAATAGCCATTACCTCCCACACAGGTTTGCCAGGGTAGAACACAGAGGGTGTGTGTGTGTGTGTGTGTGTAGCAGATCCTGGAGGTATTCTTGGAGATGGGTCCAAACCACAGGGAAAAAAAAGAGTCACCATCTCAGGAAGCATTCCTCAGATTTTCGGGTTTTTGAGGCAAGTGAAATTATTCCTCACTAATTTATACACCAGTGAAACTGGCCGGTTGGCAAGTCCACAATTAATGTGAGTGCCAAGTGGAGAGGCAGCTTTGTTTCATCTCAGAGAACACTTCGCTGAACAGCAGCCTCCCCAGCTGAAAATGCATGCAGTGTCTCTGTCTTCTAACTTGTAGCAGACGCTGGCATTTCTTCATCTCTATTCACTCTATCATTATGATGCATTATACAATGTAATGATGTAATACACGGGAAAGCCGAAATGTGTGTGCCTTGCCAAAAATAATAAGAAAAGTATACAATTATTTTCTGCTATGAAAGCCACTATCACTATCATTTCATCCTTCCCCAGCCAAAATGAAAGCTTCCCTAATGGCTCAGAGTCTCTTTATGCTTGTGAATTGAACATGAATGTGAAAAGTAGGACGTCACCTCGTCTGTACCGAGTTAGAACTTTTAAAGGATGTAAACAAATTTATCACTTGAGCATGGCGGGCTGACTCCCAAATCTGCTCCAGCCGTATTTTCAATGGCGTGATTCTAAATGTTACCAAGCCTTTATTTGTTAATAACAAATTTTCCGAAAAAGGGTCTGCCTTTTTATGTTTCATTAACATTAACCTACAATCACAAGCCACTGTTCTGGGCAGGAAGCACATTTCAAGGAAAAGTCACCGTCTGCTGGTAGCTGCGTTCATGGCTGATTAAATCAAAAAGAATCAAAGTAATAAAACCTCAGAAATAAAGCCAACTAATTGCTACATTTTCCCTCTCCCTTACTGAATGCTATTTTGAGTTATGGGAGCAGAGAATTGTTTTAAGAATCAGATATTTTTAATGCATCACAAGAAAATATTTCTGAAAGATTGCAATATTGAGCAGAGTTTTTTAGCCAATTCCTTCACATTCTGGCCCTCCTCTTCCTTTCTCCCCTCCACAACACCCCCTCTTCTCTGGATTTTATGGGTAGATTTTTTCCAGCAAATCTAATGTTAGTCTAATTACCAGGGATCAACCTCTTACAAATAGGACCCAACCAGAAGAAGGAGCTACATCCCTGACTGTCCAGCTTGCCGGCAGAAGCCCTGAAAACTTGGATTGCAGGAACATTGCAAAATATTTTCGGCACTGTTTTTATCACTGTAATTGGTTGTAAGTGCTTGATGCCGTGGAGGCCGGAGATAAATTTTAAGGGAATACAGGGACCAGAGCAGAGCCCTGCTGCCGGCCACTGTACAGCGTCCCCAGCTTTGGGAAAACTGCCTGACAGAGCTCACTCGCAAAACCCAGCCACAGATCATAAAGCTGCTAAGTGGGCTGGCCACCCACTTTATGCTGAAAATTTGTGGGAAGCCACTTTTTTTTTTGCCTGGCAAAATTAGTAGGAATGCTTAACGTAATTAATTTTTATACTAAACACGTGTTGTTATTTTTTTTTAATGTACAATTACCAAACCATCGAAGCCACAGTAGAGCACAATCAGATGTGCCTGAAAACACATAATTGACATAAAGGACGTGCAGGAAAATAGCATGAAAACATAAAATAAATGGTTATTGCTATTGAGTATCTGCATTTAAAGAGTGGAATTAATCATAATTATGCATTATTAGCTAATAATTGGGTGGAAGCATACAGGGCATATCTTGTTTATTGTTGCTGGGGCTGCTATTGTTACTGTTATTATTATTTTCTGCGGAAAATTTTACCAACCTGAGCTTGTTGTGAAGAATTCCCAGTGATTACTCAGTGTATACAGCATGTAGACTATTTTGCATTATTCATTCACCACTAAAACACAGTCACCTCTGGGAAAGGCCCCAGAAAAATCCCAAACATCTCATAAACACATACTTGCAGGTGTAGGGCATGTTTCCCCATCCAGAAGAAGAGCAAAGAGGGACAGAAAGTAAAGAGGTATGGACTCCTAAAAGCAGCCTGGAGCAAAAAGCAGAATTATGCCCGGTCATACCGACCCAAGTATTATTCAACATATTGTTTCTCAGTTCATTCTTTTTCTCTATGTGTCTGTGCACACAAATACACATCACATATATCCACATACATAGTTTATGTGTATATATATATAAAATGTTTATACTCTATTACATATATGCGAGTATGTAGGTATACATATGTGTGTACATGTGTGTGGTGTGTGTGTATATATAAATATATAAATATATAGATAAAAGAAGGGCAGGACATGGTAGCTAGCTTTTTAATGACTGTTGATGGTCAATAGTTACATATAATATACATTATATTTGCATTACCAAGAGTCAAAAGATGGAAAGCCTCCTAAAATTCAGTACATCCAAACTTCAGGCTTCTGCACTGCAGGATGGCAGCCTCCAGCTGCCTAGCCCCGCTCTTCCACTTTGGGGAACGTGTCAAGTGCACTGTGATCAGATTCTCCTGCTAGAAACCATGAAGACTAAGTGACAGTGCATAAAACAGAATAGTGTCCTTAACGTGTCAAACAACCAGGTAGAAGGTGAAATTTTTGCTGACATAGCCAGTTTTCTTGGTCTACACAAGGTAAAATAACTTTTACAATGAGTTGTTTGTTTATTTTCCCACATTTCGGTGAGACATAAATTGTCAAAGGAGCAAGACAGAGAAAAGAAAATGACCAAAATAGAAAAGACAGGAAGAGACAGCAAAAAAGATAACTAAAACTGGATAATTAAATTTGAATTTGTGCTACATATTTTTAAAAGTATAGTCAAGTTGGTAAATCCAATGCATTTATTCCATTTATTAATCTGACAAATATGTCTTGAGTGCCACTGTGTATCAGATACTCTTCTAGGCCCTGGGGACTCCATGAATGAAACAGACAGAGGTTGCACTATAGAGTTTATATTATGTCTGAAGCAGTGGCTGGGGTTGAGAAACAGACAACAAACAAATAATGAAAACATATGAGGTCTGTTCACAAAAAGTCCAACCATTGTTAATATGACGAGAACAGTGTGTGTGACATCTATGTAACCTGGCAGCCAAGGAGAGTGGACTGGAATGCTCATGCGTGAACAATGACAACTTCACTGTAATAGTCAGTGGGGGTGGTAGATGCTGTTGAGCATGTGTACTATGTGACCATCACATTCAAAATGACTGAGCGAGTAGAGCAACAAATGTGCATCAAATTTTGCAGTAAGCTTGAACATTCCTTCATGGAAACCATTCGGATGACTCAGAAGGCTTTCGGGGATGATACAGTGAGTGCAGCACAAATCAGAGCACAGCACAAATGCTTCAGAGATGGTCAAGAATCTGTTGAAAGTGATCCATGTTCTAGAAGGCCTGCAACAAGCAGAACACCTGAGAATGTTGAACATGTAGGGGCTGCAACCAACAGATGGGTGACTGACAGTGTGTGAACTAGAAGCTGATCTGGAGATTATAAAAACTAACGTGTCCGAGATGTTGACACAGGATCTTGGCATGAAACGTGTTGTGGCAAAATGTGTTCCTCAGCTACTGCTACCACAGCAGAAGGAGCACTGTGCTGTACTTGCTAATGACTCAATTCCAACTGCTACCAATGAACCAGATTTCCTCAAGATGGTCATAATCAGAGATGAATGGTGGGTCTACAGCTATGATCCAGAAATAAAGGCCCAGTTGTCCCCAAAGAAGTCCCCTGGTTCTCCATGCCTGAAAAAGGTATGGCAAAGTCACAGCAAGGCCACGACCATGTTAACTGCTTTTTGATTAGGAAGGTGTTGTCCATCATGAATACGCCAAACAACGAATGAGGAGAACTACCTCAATGTTCTTCATTGGTTGAAAGATGCAAGAAGAGAACAGCCACAGCCATGGGCAACCAGTGATTGGCAGCTTCCATGACAACACGCCCACTCATGCACCACAAAGGATGTTGCAGAGTGTGTTGAACAGTGGAAGAGATGCTGGCAGAACAGTGTGAACAGTCCCAAGGTACCTACTTTGAAGGGGACTGAGACATCATTGTCCTATGTGCAATGTTTCTTGTATCTTGTGTCTTCTTCAATAAATGTCTCTATTTTTCATTTCACATGGCTGGACACTTTCTGGACAGACCTTGTACAGCAGGTCCATATGTACTTTGTAGACAAATAAAGCACAGAAAAGAGGCAGAAAGTGTGTGTGGCAGGAGGGTGCAAAGTTGTCATGCAATTTTAAATAGGATAGTCATTAGGACCTCCCTGAGAAGATAAGATTTGAGTAAAGACCATAGGCCTATTTAGATAAAAACTTAGTCAAATCATCTGTTTCAATGAGCTTTCCCTCTTTGGGGCCTGAGACAGTCTCACTGAGGCAGCCACCTCTTGAAAGCATAACTGTTGGAAATCACTCAAGAGATTCCAAGGACAATATGCATGGACTGCAGCTCCGGGGCAACAGGACGAGTTCAAGTTAACAGGATCCTTACAAAAAGGAAATAAGTACTTTTTTCTCAGAATAATTCAAATTGTGTTTCTTTCCTTTGTTTTAAACACAGATCAGCTTGTCTGAATTCAGCAAAGTAAAACCACATAAAGCAAAATGAAAGAAAGGAGTAGAACGGTGGGGCTCTGTGTAGAGGGCACGAGGGAGAGAAGCAGCAACGTCAGGTCTGGCCATGCAGCCCGATGACCAGTGTGGCTGGATCTCTGTTTTTAGCCATTTGCTTTCCAGGCATTTAGACCCAAGAAGAAAGAAGGACAGTATGCAATTCTCTAGTAACCATATATCCTGAGTCATAATTTAGAACTCCGGTCCTCATAAAGAATTCATTTTTGATTTATGAATTCATTTATATAAAAAACCTTTCCAAGTTATAACACTTAAAAACCACACTTAATTATTATTATTTTTAAATGGACTTAAGAATATCATTACATAACTAAAAACATACACTTCACCAAAACACACACACACACACACACCTGTATCATTAAATACAATTCTTGAAACTCTAATGTTGAAAGAGATTCCAGAAACCCAGAACCTATGGTTCCTGTAAGTATACCTCCAGACCTATCCTAGCGGAAAAGTACTTTCTGGAGGACACACAGATCCTGGACTATTAACACTGTATTTATTTATTTAAAAAAGAGGTCTTAGCATAACCTAGCAACAGGCACATCCCTCCTTCCTCACTCCCCCATCCCATGCCCAGTTGATGGAGCAGAAGTGACCAGGACAACTTCCTCTTAGAGGTTCCACCCCAACCCCATGCAGGAGGGACCAAGCCAGCACTGCATGATGGGATACCGGGATGAGGCGAATCGACACACTGTGCCAATGGGAAGAGCCAGAAGAAATGCAGGAGGAACCCTAATCCCGGACTCAGGCATGCCATGCTGCCAGGGCACATTCCACTCCTCCCTGGTACCCAGACCAATGGAGGGACTCAGGGCAAATTTCTTTCTCCATTTACACTGTATTGATATGGTTGTGTGGGGGGCTGGTGGAGTAGGGGTACACTCCATTACCATCTCTGTTTTTGTTGTCATTGATATTTGCTGAGACCTTCACAGAGCAAGAACCAAACCCAGATCAAAACTGAGATGTTTAGGAAGATTATTACATATCATAAAACCTCCTCCTGCCTTTCTCTCCCTTTTACTGGTCTGGTTGGACACCCAGGGCTCCCTTTTGCTCTCTCCCCTTTCTTTACTCCCTTCACCAAGGCATTGCTATCAACTCCTAACCTTGATGTCAATGCAAGTGTACCAGTAACTTCTAGGGAAGTTTGCAACTAAAGTCTCTCCTGTCACTGAAAAAAAGAAAAGCACTATTTCCCACAGCAGAAATTTCAGCGTTCTCCCTGGATGTTTTCCTGGGGAGTAGAAACCTTTGAAATGTATCTCAACTCTTCCACTCTGGTACTCACCTCCAGATGAGCTGGAGTTTTAATTACCTTTTGCAATTGGATAGACATTTTCTCAAAATATATCCAAAGTGAAGATGAAAATGATTTGTGCAAAACCACCTGACCTTTAACCAGAACACTGTCCTCTTCAAATGGTTTGAAAGACAAGCAGAACCAATTTGGCCATGCACAGAAAGGATGCGCTTTCACCAGACTAAAATAAAAAGTTACTTACTTTTCTCAGACCTGGGGCTGCTTCTCCTTCTCTGCACTCCATGCCCTTCACTGCCTGATGGCTCAGACCCATGAAACTGGATATGGCTATGTTGCTGAGGGTTTCCTCACCCAAACTTACTTGCCTCCGGTGGGTATCCCAAGGGTAGGCGGTGGGGGATTGCAGAGGAGTGCAGACCATAGCTTTATTCACTCGAGCGCCTCGTGACTCTGATTGTGACTTGATCAAAAATGTTAATTATGTTTCTCTTTAACATGATTTATAGGACATTAGTGACAGCAGGGAGTGTTTACTCCATGTAGGTAAGATACTAGTGTAGGGACTGACCCCAATTTCCATATAATTAGGAAAATTTGGCCCACCCAGAGGCCTAACAAGATCACCACTCTCGTTCCCTCTCCAAAATGCAGAACAAGCCACTAACTGGCATGTTATAACTTTTTTTTTAACTATAAAATTTAAAGTAATAAAAAAAATCCTGCATTTGAATAAATGTGTCATCTGTGTGTGCCTTTGCACCAACAAATGGGTTGGTTGCCAGCAACTGTAAGTCTCTTTTAAATGAAAATCAAGTTAGGATTTCCTTTCTGGAGAGAGAAGCGTGTGCTTTGGGTATAAACCCTTTTTGGTAGAAGCTCGCCCACATACACAGAGTCTTGTTTTGTGTAAGAAGGTGTATGTATGTGATTGCACACGCGTGTCCTTGTAGCATTGCTTTAATGCCTGCAAAATGGGTCTGTGGGAATATTCCCCTTTCATTGCTGAAATGATTGAAAGTCTGGAATAGAAAGAAGATTTAAGAGTCTAAGAATGCATAATGAATACAGAAATACTTAGAGTTTGTATTTCTCCGTGCCTACCCCGTGACAATCACAGGCCCCTGGGTAACCGTGATTAGCTACAACTCTTCCTCCAACTCTGTAAGCCTTTTTCCCATGCAAAGCCCCTCAGTTCAGAGCTGGCCACCCTGTACTTTTTGTGCCTGCAACATATGCTGCGATGCGGCTTCTAGGAAACTTATGATGCTGCCTTTTCATGCTGTTACAGCATGAAGAATCAGTATGAACAAGAGTGTAACAAGACTCCTTTAAAGGGGAAAGTCTGCAGCAAAATTCTGAACCCATTTTAAGGATGCATAGCAAAAGGGTTTTACAGCTATTCTGGAGAGAAGGCACAGGATTACAAAAGAGAAATGGAAGTCTGTCTCCTTATTTTTTTCTTAAATCAGAGAGGCTTTGTGTGAGGGCACACTAAGCTTTGACATGAGCAATGTTTGGGTTTGTGTTGCCGGCAAGAGAAAATTCGGTTTGTGCCGCAATTTAATGTGTGTGTGTGTGTGTGTGTGTGTGTGTGTGTTTGGGAAGACTATTTTAAAAAATACAATAAAATGTGATCTCTGATTAGAAAAGAAAGATGAATTCTCCTGCTAAACCAGGTAACCCTAAAAGCGTGTTAACATGAAATACTAAATAAAATGCTACTCATCTATAATAAATCTTATTACACATTTTGGCAATTTTACTACTAACATAGTGAAGGTTTCAAGCAATGTTTGAAAATAGAAATCTTAAATTGAATCATTGTTGCATGAATATATGCAAAATATTCATTTCTAGCACTGTGAGGGTTGAGTGCTTTTAAATTGGAGAAATCACTCATGACTTCACCTTTTCATGCAAGATAAAGTTGTATGTGGTAACATCATTACAATGTCATGAAAGGAGTGGAAATCATACAACAGTTCCGCCTAAAGCTAATATACAAAAAAACGGGCTTCAATATTTTTCAATATTGTTCAATATTTAAAGGTGCAGTGCAAAGCTTTAAACATATTTTAAAAAATCATTAGGCTTCGGATGTCAGTGAGGCCTTTACTGAACTCAGAGACTAATAAAATCATTGATGAGATCTCTTTAATATTTAACGGAATTCATGTCTTAGGTAGTTTCCTATTTTCCCTCTCCTACCTCTGCATGTGGGGCTCGGTATGGATTTAAAAAATATTTATGAGGAGGTGATTATAGATTTTTTAAACTATCGCACTGAAATAAAACTATTTACTCAATGATAATGTCATAACAAGAGAAAAAGCATTATGACATTTAAATAGGATTTTCCATCCATTCTTTAACAGAAGATGGCTTCAAAAGTAGCTCACGCATTTGCACACACTAACAATCAGGGAATTCAATCAGTGAAAACAAATGAGCAGATTTTCAAATGAGTTGCCGAATCATGAATCATCAATAGAGCGTTAGGAGGGTTGTGAGAAACTGAAAGATGTTTTCTTCAATGTGGAGGACAATAATTGTTGTTGCTCATGGACCTCTTTGCTTTTTTCTATCCAGTGATAAAGAAAATTAGGAGCCAAAGTTCAGACTCAAAATCCTATGTCATGTGTGTGTGCGTGGGTGTGCGTACTGATATAAGAACAGCTCTCATTTAATTATATTATTTTCTTAGAGTCACTCTGTGGGGGAATGTCATTTATTCTAAGGTAAAGTAAGGCATTCACAGGCTCAACTTTCAACCCTGTTTATGTGTGAAATTGATAGCTCCATTTCTGTTATCAAGTCACTAGTCCAGCACTTTAAAGTCATGGTCTGCAAAATAAAATTGTCTCTCTTTGGAATGTCAACCCCTAAAACCAAATATTCCCATTTATTAAAATAAAAATGTAAATTTATAAATTATCATCCTATTTTTATGTAAAAGCATTCTGGAAAGTACCACATACCATTGTCACATGGCAAACAGCCCTCCCCATCATTGGCTGTTGCTAGGCTACCAGGAAATGGAATGGACCATTGCCAATGATGAATTAACTGATGAGCCAGGATGACAGTAATCTTTGTCACTGGATGCAGTAGCTGTCTGAGCCCTGTCATTTTCTGCATTTCATGTTAAACAGATATACCTAGATTGTAAAACAATACAAAGAAGAATCTGAAAAGAAAGAAGTAAACTTTGACAATCAGAGGGTGATAGCTTTTTATACATACATACAAGGCTTATTGCTTTCCCTGAAGAATATGACCCAATATTCATTAGCTTTTCTTTTTAAATTAAAACCTATGAGCAAACGAAACTTTGTTTTACATCAATAAAACAGATTCAAAGGGGTATACACTGGGAAGCACTCTGTAATCTGAGTCTATGGAAAGCCAAAACATCCAGCTGAACAATGAAAAATTCGCAAAATAGGACATTTGGTCCATGATGTTAAGCATCAGAGTATGAGTGTACTTATTTGGGGAACTGTGCAAAGATGACTGGCCAAATCTGGGTTTTTTGGCTTTGTAGACTTTATAGGCATAAAGAACTAGTGAATGAAATACCCAGTGAATAACATCATGTATATACAGGACACAAGATATTTTCTATTTGAACAAACTGATTCAATCAAATTGATTTTTCTCATGAATTTATCTAAAAGCATATTGAAGGGGTCACTGGTTTTATTTTACTTGTAGAGTCAACCTTAGACCAGTCATGAAATCTCACGAGGCTGAGGACAGGGATGCAGAAGTTCTGAGCAGTGAACTTCAAGGAAAGACAGAAGTAAAGTGAATATATACTCAGAGGTGTGAGCATGCATCATAACAGAAATTTCCTGGAATAAAAGGGGGGAAATGAATTTGTGGACCTAATGCAGACATGGGGCTATACAGAAAGTTAACACAGTGAGATACCACCAGCCAGGAAATTAGAATGCAACAAACATGGCTTGATTCCAAATCAGTAAGACCAATTTCCATAAGTCAAACAAGAAAGGCTGACTAATCATAATTTTAAGAAATAAGAAGGAAAAAAAAAAGGAGGAAGATCCTGGGAGTATTTAATGATAAAGGTCATAAGGAAGAAAGATTATAGAAAGAGACAACATCCAGTGAGGCAATTAAAAGTTAAAAATGATGTCTTGCCCAACCATTTCTGCATCCACCTTTCCCCCAAATCGTCCTGCAGACAAAGCTCAACAATCTGGATTGACGTTTGTGCTGATAACACATCTCCTCTAAAAATTTCAGGACCGGCACACCAGTTAGGTATTCTCCTAGTTGACAATGCAGCAGCTTACTCATTATGAATCGGATTAATGCTCTTGGATACAAAAAGTGGATGGGAGCAAGTGAGTGTGGGTATGCATACATGTGAGCGTGTGTGTGTGTGTGTGTGCGTGTGTGTGGTTTCAGGACAAAGGATCTGCCAATGAGACAGAAACTCTGGGGTCTTGTTAGTCCCTGCATTAGTGGGAAGATGAATGGCAAGGGGTTCTTTGGACCTAATACTTCATAGCACTCAGGACCCGTTCCGCTCTTCTTGAACACGTGGGTTTTTGAAATGATAGATCATAACTATAGACCCAATGCGTGTGGATGTGGATGGTACGCACTTAATATTTCAGGAGAAGTGTACGCAGCCTAATCCAATCCCTCTGAAAAATGTGGAAAATGGAAACGCATAAAGAAGGCTGCTGGCATATAAGAGAATAAAGAAGAAATATTGATGAAGCTTTGTATAGATTAGGCAAAATATATTCATGTAGCATTTGAATATACATACATGTGTGTATATATTCTGATCTATGTATGTTTATATATATTTAATGCATATGTATACATATATATACTAGATAATCAATGTATTAAAACAAACAAATCAAATCAGAAAGCTTCTTTTCTTTGACTTTAAAATAACTGCCTATCTTCCCATGAATTTCTGTCATCTCCTTTGTAAAGATCTAGAGAATTATGGAAGATTTTTAATGAGACCATAACAAACTCTTCAAAAGTATTAATAAATATTGGAGAGGTAGCCTTTGTAGTGGATGGAAGTGTTGACTCTGGAGCCAGAATGGGGTACACAGGTATGAATTTCAGCTCTTAGTCTCAAGCAAATTAGTTAACCTCTTCTTGCTTCTGTTTCTTCATCTATAAAATGGGAGAAGGGAAAGGGGCCACAATAATACTTACCTTGGGATGTCCTAATATTTATTTTTTTGAATGACTTATAGTATTTGCCCAGGAAATGCTATTAAGGGAGGTTTTGAAATTTTCTTTCCTGAGAAAAGCATAACAGCCGTCATGGATGTGGGCTAATGTTTCCTTCTCTGTCTTGCTAACATTGTCCTGTGGACCTAGAGCAGGATGGTTGCACCCCTTTCAACAGCTTTCCTGACACCAGGATGCTCTCCAGCCACCTGTCTCCTGGTATAGATTGCTAGCCACCTTGTCTACCCTAGGTTGTCATCTTCATCTTTCCCACATCACTCCATGGTTGAACACAAAAATTTTGTCAGAAATAGTGGATGAAATACAGCATGGAGGATAGGAAAAAGAGAAAAAGAGAGAGGAAAAAAAAAGCCCAGGCCAAAATAGAGAAGTTTATTTGCCAGCCACCTGGCCACAAAATAGCTGAGACTTGAGACAACGAAAGGGAGACAGAATGGCTATTTTGAACAATGAAGCAAAGGCCTGGCCTCCTGGCCTGACTACCCTAATGGATGTCCAACAGCCACCTTCCTTCCTTCAATAATATTTATTGAGCATCTAAGAAGACCCCTAATTGTGATCAAAATATTTAAAAATCCCTGCCCCTATGGAGCTTAAACTGCATAGAGAAAGAAGCTAAATAATAAAGAAATAAATAAATAACTAGACAGTGTGTTCGCTGATAACAAGAAGTAAATGGGGAAGAAGGTAAGAGGGTTAGGAAGTAGCTGGGTGCAGGCAAGGGGTTCATACTGGGCATTCACCTGCACTATACAACCTGCAGGGAAGGTGCTTATGCTCAGAGCACTTACCCCATCACTTTCTGAGTACACTACTAGGTTTTACCCAAATGCTCCCATTAAAACTTTTCCCCATGAGAGAGTTCTGCCCTGACTTCTCCCCTGCCACAGACCCACTGGTCTTCTTTGGAGAGGGAAGGATGGACCCAGAGTCTTCTGATTCTTGATTCTTCCCTGAAGGGCCGGACTCTGCTCTCCATGCTCTCTCGTGTGGGTAACTCATTGAATGTAGCATCATGGGAAGCTGAGGCAATGTCTATCTTCCTACTTCCGGGAGAGCCTTGCCTCTCGGTCTTTCATAGGGCCTATTCTCTGATAACCTGCTTTCTGGCATTGGGGGGGCCCCTTTAGCAGAGAAAGAAGCCAACAAAAACAGATGAACATTTCCCAACAGGAAAGCAGTCTGGCCCTTGTGTTCTACTGTTCTTCAAAGAGTCACAAACAAGCTTCCTGGCACTCTCTGTCATTCTCCTCCTAGCTTTTTTTTAAAAAATACTTTATTTTTAAAAATAGTTTTAGATTCACAACAAAATTAAGTGGAAGGTACAGAGATTTCTCATACACCCCTGTCCTCACACATGCACATCCCCCAACCTGAGAGGTTCAAGTGCTACAACTGATGAACCTACTTTGACACATCATAATTCACCAAAGTCCACAGTTTAAATTAAAGTTCACTCTTGGTGTTGTGCGTTCTATGGGTTTGGAGAAATGCATAATGACATTTATCCATCGTTACAGTATCATACAGAGTAGTTTCACTTACTAAAAATCCTCTTGCTCCTCCTATTCATCCCTCCCAGCCCCAATTCCTCCTCATTGTTTCTTCTCTTCTTGACCTTGTTTTCCCCTCTTTTTCTCCTTATCTTCAAAACCCCACAACAGTAGATGGTTTTGGAAGCATCATCAGGTTTAAGATCTGAGGAAGAGAATGTAGGTATGACTACAAGGGAATGACCACAAGGGGAAGAGGGCACCTCGGTCATGCCCTTTAAACATTCAAGTTACAATTGACTGGATGGATTTGTATTCCAAAAGCTGTGTGATGTAGTGGCTGTGGACACAAAGTTTGGAACCACACTGGGTCCAAATCTTAATGCACTCCTTTCATACTTTGTAACTCTCCATAAGTCACTTAAGTTCTCAGAACCTCAGTTTATTCATCTATAAATCGGGATAATGAAAACACCTACCTCCAAAGATGGTGTTTGGAATTAAATGAGATGAGCCAGGTGAAGCATTGAGAACAGCATGCAGTAAATTTTCTTACTGTTATTTTTATTGTTGTTTCCATGACCCTGAAAGGGGCAGAAACCTAAGGCTATTAGGGCCGTTGGTCTCTTTTGCCCATGCACAACAAGGCTTCAAAAAGAAAAAAAAGGAGGCCAGTGGCTCTTCTGTTGTTGTATAATTACTTTCAAGCCTGGATTCATTAAATTTTCATATTTCACCTATGGAGCAATTTGATAGCATGCATGGGTGGCCATCTTTCAGCCCCACTCAAGGGGTCCCTAAGCAAGGCTAAGGACTGGAGCAGTAGGCACAAAATTTAATGCTCTTAAACCAGCTTTTAGAAGATGGGTAAAACACAAAGGTGTCTGTACTAGAACTCTCCTTTAGTAGAACTATAATACAGTACTTCAAGCTCTTGTGGGCATGTTTATCTCCAATTGAACAAAAACCAGCCCCTCATAAACCCTCAGCCATGTATTTCAGGGCCAGCAACCTTTGTGAAAAGCACTTAGTGGAAAAGAAAATATGGAAACAGAATATTAAAAGTGGGATTCTATTTCTTACCTAATAGAACGTATTGGTCATGTTGTGATGGCACAACAATTCTGCTTAGCACCTTAGAATGAATGGAAGAAACTTGACGTCTCAGCCTGTTCAAATACAGATGCTTTCATCTCACAAGAGTGAACTGGCTTCCTGGGTACAAGTCAGGTCTGGAGAAAAGCAATGGAACTGTTGAGTGAAGGTAACATATGCCTAGACCTTGACGGTGCTGTCAGGAGAAGACAAGAGATCTCAGGCACCGAGAAAAGGTGCCCTCCCATCAAACCTTCCCCAAGAATTGATTATAATTTAACCTTTCCTCAGCAAATCACAGAAATCTACTCAGGATTACTAGAAACACTGATTATGATCTACAAGCATCTTGATAGAAATAGCTGAATAGCTACCTGAATTTTTCAGTGGTCTTTGGGATTTGGGGGGCCATGTGCACAAAGCCAACAGTACCTGATGGTGGCTATGTCTGCATATCACAATCACACACATTAGAGTGGAGAAAGCAGCTCTCCACTGTGTTCGAGGGTTGGAGGAGTAGGGGCAGGGGAGAATATTTGGCATATTCAACTTGCTCTTTTCCCTGGATTCCAAACAAATGGGTTTGTACATGGAAACAAGAATAAAACCTTACCCAAAAAAAAGAAGAGAAAAAAACACTTTCTGACCTCAGTGCAGAAAGAATGAAGATCCTTGACCTCAGATCTAAGATCAAAGACCTCTGCTTCCCTGGTCCCCTGCAGAAGCTCCTCTAACTAAAAACACGCAGGGCACAGTTTTTCTACATGAGAATTTTGTTTTTCTCTCTTAAGTATGATCACTGAAAAATCCATCATTGTACATAGTTAAGTCCACCTTTTTCCGTACAGACAATCCTCACTATACTCGATTCTAGACAGACAAACCCCTCTACCTCTAACCCATCTCTTAGCAGACCTTCACAGGGTCCTGAAAGAAGCAGCCCAACATGCCTGACCTCTCCTTTCCAGTCACCTGCCATCATCACAACTGTTTAGTGGATATGTGACCCCAGATGGAACAGATTCTTTCACTAGGGAATTTGAAATAGGGACACTAGAATCTGCATTACTTTGATGTGGGGAAGTGTGAGCTGAATGATCACGCTGATTTGCAGGCTGAGGCCACCATTCGAAGGCAGCCATGATGGGCCATGTGTAAGCAGATATGTAAACAGAGAAACCAGTCACCAGAGATGAGAATAAAGCACAGAAACAAAGGGAGCACAGAGGGGAGATGATGGGATGACAGAGACGAGGAGTGAGTAGATGCTCACTTCCACTTCCATTTCTGAGAGGCAAAACTGTATGAGTACACATGAGTTTCATGAGCTGCCCATGAAGTCTTTTAAAAACACATACTTTTAAAAGCTTATTCAAATGTATTTTCTTCTTTGTACCAGATAATTTCTAAAACAAATGGTAAGTAGTATGTAGACACACTGCGGCATAAACTCTTCAGTATTTATTACCTCGATGTTCAAAGGGCCGCTCACTATCACATAACATAAGGATTTCATTGCATTAATGTTGGGCAAGTGTAAACAACGTAGGAGTTCAGACATAAAGGACTTTCAGTGTTGAGAAAGTTGAATGATTGTCTGTGAGCTAGGCATTGAACAGCTCCAAAGAAGAGGCGATTCTCCTCCCAGTGCAGTTTCGTGAGAAGTTAGCGAGCATGCCAATGCATTTAGGTACCACAGTGATAAGCACTATATGAAACCAGAGAGAGAGACAAAAATCACCAAGGATGATGAATGCTAATAACTGCTTTCTTCATTTGGAGCACAATTGGCTTTAAAGAACAAAGTCAAGCATTCCCCTGCTCCCTAGAGACAACCCCTCTGGATCGGAGCTTCAAGAACATCACAAAGGTCTTTACTTAGAATAAAGGTGGGTAAAGCATACTATTGCCTATCACAAAGGATCTTCTTTGAATTTACTAATCATCCCATCAAAAAACAGATGAGTATTCTGGCGTGTGTGGGTGTAATTAGTGGGTAAGTGTGTATGAATATCCATAAGTGAATATGGTATGGATTTAATTGTCAACATTCATTGAACAAACATTTAGGATATGGGAAATTTGATTTTGAGCTCTGCTACTTTATTAGCCATGTGATCAGTGCGAGTCTTAGATTTCAAAGCATAAGAAAGAGATAATAATACCAACTTTGGTTGGTGTGAGATTTAAATGACATAATATCTGTAAAGCATAGTACATAGTAGGTATTCAAAATTATGTCATGAAATCCTACTCCATACCAAGTACTTTCAAAGATTAATCATTAATAAAACCCTAAATGTAATCAATCACTTTAACATCATACTCAGTATTAGATGGAACCATCTTAAAAATTTTTTTCCTGTACTATTAAATGTTTCATTACAATATATTTATTGATATCTACATCACAGTATCTACATAAACCTAGAATATCTTAAACAAATAATAGAATATTAAGAAAGAGCCTAGGCCTAGCGGGTTCCATGTTTTTCTTATTATGTGGTTGGCTACACACAGTCACCTGGTCCATTGTGAAGTTCATATGATTTTGAAAATTATAAGAGTTCTTATTAAATAAAATATATTGTGCTAGTAGATGATAAGCAAACTGGTACTTAATAAATTTTCCTAATCACCTTTCTACTTTAGGTCACACCAAAACAGCGCTCTCCAGCCTCCTCAGGTCCCTCCATCTTAATCAAAAACCACCTTTGTCACCCTAACTGAGACTACAGACGCACTTTCAACACAGCTTACCTCATGCACATCTTCCCCACACTCACCGCTAGCTGTTTTCTATTTTTCCTCCCACAAAAGCTACACAAAATCACAAATAACATGATTGACCCTTCTTGAAACCCCCACCCCGCTATTTTTAAAAAATTAGGAAGTGATATTTATCCTATTCTGAATAGAGCAGCGCCGTAGTCAACATTCGACCATGAACTCTCCCTTGCTACTCACAGAATGAACAGCATCCCTTCTCCCTCCCGATCCCCACTCCAAACTTCCCAGACTGTGGCTGAGGCCGTTCCCCAGGGATCTGGCATTACTGAAAAGGCAACACAGGGCTCCCAGGAAGAAGCTCCTCTCTGACAGCAGCCTGGAATGTTAGCGAGAGAACCCAACAAGGTGAACATGCACATCTAGCAGTGGTTTAAAGGATAACAGCTTTGCGTTGGGCACAGGTCAGGGGAACTTTGGTTTGGAGAACAGGTGGGCTACCTGACAACCAGCAGGCAGCCTTGCTTTTGACTACCACCATTTAAAATCAGGATGTTTGGCAAATCATTAGTGTCTGCTAGTTATTAAACAGAGGAAAGTTCAAAAGCACATGCATGGTTGTCTCCCAGCTTCCCAGGTGGTAGCTGTTTCAGCAGCAACCTTTTCACTTTGTGCAGCAAGACTTGTAAACTTCCCGTAGCTAAAAGGCTATTTTCTAACCAGGCGCCCACAACTGAGCTGCAGCCTGGAAGGAGTGGCAAAACCCACGTGGGAGTGTCTGCCTGAGAAGTTGCCATTCCCTCTCCCTGCGAGTTTATTATTGAAATTACTGAAATGTACACAAATGACTGCATTTGAAGGTGAAATTTGGTGGAAAAATAAAGATATAATAGAATTCTTTCTTAAATCATTTCCTGGTGTGATGTCTGTCTGAAAAAATGAAGTGAAATTACATGATGTCAAAAAATCATGTTTCAAAATGATTGACAACATGTGACTGTTTTGCATTGTGAAATGAGGTGGAAAATTTTAATTGCATGATGGGAGGACATAATATTTATTAGAACCTTGTAACGACAGAGGGTGGCAATGAAGAGGACACAATTTTAAATTTGGCGTTCATACGTCAAGTCTAAATCTTAAATGAACATGCAGGAGTAAAATTCTTTATCAAAGCCTTTTCTTAGAATGTATGATTAAGTTTTCAGATTCCAATAACTAAACTGGATTGACATATGGGGCAAGTCCACATCCTAACAAAGAAGCTTGCTCGTCTGCAATTGTGTTCCATTTTGAACCATGTTACCACATGACACATGCCTGGGTCAGAGCAAGATAAAGTAGATCCCGGAGCAGGACTCACATGAGAAGTGGTCATTTTTCTGGAGACCCAGGTTTTGTAAAGAATTCAGAGAGTAGGGGAAAGGACTGGAAACTAACCCTAGGAGAAAAAGGCACAGAAAGGAAAATAGACAAAACTACCAAAACAAAGATCTAAAGCCAAAGTACCTTTAACACAACCCTGAATGCAAATGACTCTATAGAGGATGGCAAGTGCCACTTACATTTGCTGGTCTACTTGTCAACTTAGAAGAAGACTGAGGCAGGCATACACTAAACAAATGGTAAGAGTAGCTCAGCTTCTTCTAACAGATGGCTCCCAAACCCTCAGTACTTGAATGTTAAAGGAAAAGGGGCTTTGCTTCCCCATAGGGGAGAGGTGGTACCAAGGCCAAGGTTGAAGTGAGCTTCCCCAGACCCCAACCTCTCATCCGAAGTCAATATTGACTTCTCACCCCAGAAGTCAATAGCTTTGTTGATCACACTAGAGACAGTGGGATCACTTCTCATTCCATCCTGCCCCAAACTCACCACTCCAGGAAATTTATGTTGCCTCTCAAGTCTATGATAGCTCAGCAATTAAAACTCAAATGAGACTTTTTCCCACCGGGGCACATCTAAAATATCCAGCACTAAATTTATTGTTAAGATTATAAAAAAAGAGAAATGTAAAGAACAGTTCTCACACCAAGCAGAAGACTCTCTCTCTCTCTTTCCCTCTCCCTCTCCCTCGCCCTCTCCCTCTCTCAGTTGCTGCTGCTTCACATGAATATG
>VMDR010003743.1:27125-68233 GCA_007922815.1 Macrotus californicus
AGCCTCATTCGTGAGCCAAAACAATTTTGTTTTCTGGTAGTAAGAGTAAGTGTCCCAGGAAATTAACACCTCATTCATGTTTATAACGCAAGACCCAAGATTTTCAAAAAGAATCTTTCCCCTCCCAGAGAACAAAGTTTAAATAGTATGAATTCAAAATTCCAGAGGTTTCTGAATTGCAAGACACCGAAGACTTATCTTCCACCTGCTCATATTGTTCACTGCATTCTGATCAGAGAGGGAATTTGCGTCTCTGAACCAATAGATAGAAAGTGCACAAGAACATCACAAAGTAATTACAAGTTTATGACATCATCTTAATATTACAAGGGAGAGAATGAAAGACCTAGGAGAAATGTGTGATTTCCCTTTTGGGAAAACATTAATGGATGCTTACAATCTGTTTTCTTTTGTTTGGATGTTACAACCAATAATACACTTTTATGTCTATAAATAAAGACCAAAGTTGAATAAATCCAACAAACCCCTGAGCCTGCAGCTTGGAATCTTGATTCACATTCAAGGCCAAGATTTATGAGTCATTCACAGAGAATAAGTTGAAGCTGCAAGATTTGGGGGGAAATTATTCCACATGGCGATTATTTGGGGGAGTGATTATGCATGCACACCTGATCACGGTGTCACCTGTTCCAGCTCATCCGACATGATAAAACAGGGCAATTTTCTCCATTTCCCTTTGCTTGCACAACAGATACTGATGCACAGAACTTCACACCATTCATTTTTAAATGGGCTTCTCTGTCAGAGGCATCCCTCCCATCTCACTTCAGCTCTGACTTCTGGAGGTGTTGTGTAATGATTTATGTAAATGTCTTGATGACTGTAAAGGGAAATGAGGAACACCAACACTAATGACCAACAGTAGAAAATAACAGGTTTTTGGAAAGATGTTTGCCATCCACAGAGGATGGGCTTTTCTCTTGTGAGATATTTACTCATCTACCCCCACCTCCACACTCACACCACAAGCTTTAAATTACAGCTGGGGCCAGCAGGCAAGACCTGGGTTTTTCTAGGCTCGTTCTGCTGTACAGGAATGTCCTCAGAAAAGATTGGGTTTCTTTCCTTTCAGAGGAACTTCCTGAGTGTTTGAGCTCCCCTTCAATACGTGCCACACGGGCAGTGATGGGGCCTCAGCCACCTCCCAGGCAGTTCACTTCAGTGCCTAATTGCCCTTACTGGGAAAAATTTTTCCTAATGTCTCCTAACCGACAGTTTCCCCTTATCTTAGTTTCACGCCGTTACTTCTTATTAGACCGTTCTCAACCACGGCAAGCAATCCCTGGCTTTCCTTAAAATTATTATTGCTCAAATATTTGTAGACAGTTAGCATAGGCTTCCATCTCTCCAGCTCCTCTTCCTGAAAGCGTTAAATGTTATATTCCTTTAACCTTTCTTTATAGGTCATCTCTTCTAATCCTTTTATCTTTTTTGTCACCCTTCTCTGAGTTCTCTCTAATTTACAGTATTGATGTTCTCCTTATAATGAGGTTCCCCAAACAGTATGCCATGCTCCATAAGTGGCTGCCAGGAAAGGCATGATTACAGGAACTCCATTTTCCTACACGAGACACCCCCCTTAGATGCCGGGTACCTCAGTAGAGCATTTGTCTTTTTCACAGCTGCACTACATTATCTAAATACACCATCAGTCCCAATTCCTTCTCTCATTTGTCTCTTGAAGACATATTCACCTAATCTGGTGTTTTCTTTTTCTTCCTACCCACCCCTTCCCCCCTAGCCCCCAAACCAGGACTGCTCACAACTTGAATCCAGTACTTCTTGGTCAATTAAAAGAAAGTTTCAACTCTTTCAGTTATCCAGGCTCTAGTCTATAATCAACTAGACGCAGGTAACCGTTAGCTGTGACCCTTTTATTTACAATGCCGTCGGATTGGGTTTATTTTTACAGCATTGTTGGAGATTAAGAGCAAAGCTTCTGCCTTCATCACATTGGTTTTGCTGTGGGTTAGGACCTGCAGTGCCCCACTTCATTTCCTGAGACCCCAGCAATGAGCACAGAATCATTTCTACTAAGTTCTGACTCTGATTAAAAAACAATCTTTATGAAATAGAAGCTAATAAAATTGCTTTCCTAATTACCCTGAGCTAGTTCATTTCCCAGCAAATATAATAAAATAGAGTTACTTGGCTCCGATTCACAAAATCTGAACCCAAGCTCATTATTAAGGCATTTAGCAGGGGAAAAAAGCATGTGTGCATAAGATGCTGTCCCATCAAGCAGAATGCAAGAAACCTTTTGAAGTTTAGACCTTTGAAGTTTGAAGTTATTGCTGCATTTTTTTTAAATGCAGGTATTTCTGCTAGGAAAATATATACATTGGAGTCATTTATATTAATGAAGCAGAGTACCTATACTAGTGTAATCTTCGGAGGAGGATTTTTGTTGAGAACAGCAAATCTTTAGTTTAGAAAAATATATAGATCCCTTGCATTGTACTTGCTAATCTGCATGGCTATTATACAAGGCAGCGAGACTTTTACGTAATAGAATAGAGTAACTCATATCCCAAGGCTATCTCTGCCATGACTTATGCCACTTACAAATCTCCTTCATCTATTTAAAGTGTGTGATTCTGACGACTATAAATGTATGAAAATGTTTGGGGATTGTTTTATTTTCCTCTAAATGTTCTATCATTCATTAATGTGGACATGATTTGCTAATATTTCTAATGCATGCATGAATACTTCACTAATGGAGGTTTAAAATGCTCCATTCCCAGGAGAAAAAAAAATACAATCACCAAAGTTAAGAGAGGCTTTAAGAAGAGCATATCTATTAAGTAAAGGGGAGATATTTACAATGGCAAAATCAGGTAGGTTAAAGAACAAAATCTCTCCTCTGTTCGGCAACATGACACACCCATATTACATGATATCGCCAATAGAGTTACAACTCAGGGTAACTATACCAGTAAAGTAAATACAGCCGTGATTGACTCATGAACTTGCCAAGCCCTCATGGCCAGTAACAGGGAAGCTAAAATCTTCTTTTCTCCTCCTTGGGTGTTTGCCTGAAACCAATTTCTGAGAGCTCAGTCTCCTAAATCTGAAATGGGGGAAAAAATTGCCTCTGTCTTCTACCAAGGAGTTCAGCTCTTCTTGGGAAATTTTGTGAAATTCCACCCCCTGGGCAAAAACTATGGCTTTTTGTCAATATGCCCCGGGTGGAAATCTGACATTTCCATAATGATATGACAGATTTCCATCTGGGAAAACTGCCTTCTGTTTTCACAATGAATTTGAAGCAAGAATGAAAAATCTTTCACTTTGTCTATAAAACTAAAAGAAAAAAAAATCTGTACTTTTCCTGCCTTGAAATAATGGGGTGGGTATTAAATGAGAAAAATCTGTAACTATTTTCAGTTCAATCAAATCATCAGCAATGCGTAGAAAGAGAAGAGAACTATGTGAAAAATAAATCCTTCCGGACAAATTTGTTACTTTTTTTGATAGTTAATAGCAGATGAAAGGAATAAAGTATATCTAGAAAAAAGTGAATGTGTAGCAACAGTATACAGCTGGAATTCAAGAAAAGATTGACAGAAGGCACCAGTCAGTCCACTTTGGGAAACTGGTTCTAACTGATTTCGACGCGAGTATCGTCATATGAATTGAAAATTTGCTGCAAGAGGATAAACAAAGAAAAGCAGTGAATGAAAAGCAAAGGGGGTTGACATTGGAGTTAATGTGAGTTCTGGTCTCATTTCTCAGTTTTAGAAATGCAACAGGCAAGGAGCAACCTGGACAACGAAGGCATATGCAAATGTACTAGGTGAATGGCCTGCAATTGCTCATGAGAACTGCAAACAAAATCTCCGTAGAGAAGTGGGAGGGGGAGTGTGTAGAGGGAAGGGAAAAGAAACAGCGAATGGACCTGGAAAAGCTGGAGCCAGGACACTTTAGGGGAAACTATCAAATACACAAAATGAATGAGGAACTCACATTCAAAGATTGATCCTCTCTCCAATCGTTTGAATTGCTTGTCGTTTTGTTTTGTTTTGTTTTGTTTTGTTTTGTTTTGTTTTGTTTGCCAGGGTTTTGAGTGGGTTGCACTCTCCCTGGCCCTCCTCTTCCTGAAGTTGTCAAGTCCCCTGAGTGAAAAAATCAGGGGATCTGGGGTGGGGTGGGTTTTATTTTTTGTGTGTGTGCAAAGTTAATTATCCCAGACTCTGAGCAAAATAGACTATATTCCTTAATGCCTTAATGCAAACAAACCTTGCATTTCCTTCTGGTCCCCTAGGAAGGAGGGTGCTGAGCTGCTGTTCTGGCTTTTTGTCAGTTGTGTAATTTGTTGATGTTTTTAGTGGGATCTGTAGAGCAAGACCAGCCTTGCAAGCCTTGAAGGCCACTGGCCAATTGAAAGTACATGCGAAAGAGGAAGGGATTTCCCAAGAAATCCGAGGTGAAGGAGTGGAGGAAGTGATTTGCTGGAGAAAGGCAAGTGTGTCTTAATGATTAGCACCAGGTCGACATGCTGAGAGAAAAACGACACAGACACAGTGAACGCACGGCATCCGGTTTGCCGGCACATCCTAATGAGCACAATGGTCAAATGCCCTGGGTTTGCCATATGCTGTGGCCATATGCATATCTGGTGAACCAGATGCCCTGCTTTTTTTCCCCCATATTGCACCATTTTTCTCACAGCGTAGAGACATGGCTTAAGTGAGAAGCAGGAGGAGGCAGGCGGAGGTAATGATAGCTTGTTATTCCAGAAGGTTGTTGAACAGAAAACATCAGTATATTCATCCATGCTCTAATTCTTCAAATATTTCATGAGCACCTACTAGGTTCAAAAAGAGCTTAAATAAAATCAGGGGTGATCAATGTCTCTTGAGTTTATGGATACTTGAGTTTATGTCTCTTGAGTATCTTGAGATACTCTGTGTACCTGCCACAACCTCTCTCAATAAGCCCCTCTGGTCATTCAGTAAGAGGATCTGATGTAGCTTGCCATTTCTAACATTCCTAAAGTCTCTAAGGATCAATGGTGGGCCAATTATGCATGGCGATTGTCCAAACTGTTCTTTCCACCTGAAAGACTCCTTCTCTGCCCCAATTTCTACCGATTCTTCAGTGCCCACTCATTCGTTCATTTTTTTAAAAATAATTTTGGCTGCTTTCTAAACTGGCACCATTCAAGACCCCGGGAATACCATAGCGAGTAGAAATGACAGTTTCTACCCTCAAGGAGCTTACAATCTAGTGGCATAGACATTATTCAAATAATAAAATAATGTGTAGTAACTGGGAGACATGCTACCAGGGCAAAGTGCCAGCAGCTGTGAAAGGGTGAAACAGTCACTAGGCCAGTCCCGGAAGAACAAAAGTGAGTCATTTTGTTGGCACCTCCTGCAAAGAGACCTTTTTGATTCTCTAAGCCAAGAAGTTTACGTGTTCTCTCTCTCTCTCTCTCTCCCCCCATCCCACCCTCCTCCTTCCCCTCAGAACCCTATAGCACAACCCTGAGCCCTTAACAAAGCCCATTTGTGTTCTTTTCAAAGCTGCCTGACTTTCCTAACTCTCAGCAGCACACATTACATGTCACCCACCTTTGCATTCTTAACAATGCTTCCATACATATTAGTTGAAGTATGGTGACATCTCAATTACTCGTCACAAGAGAAAATAAATATGAATAATATAAAACATCAGATAATCCAAAAATCTCAGGCTCATGCACCTACTGTGGTACTTACCACAAGCTCCTGTTTATTCTCCATAAGCTTGTAAACTCCTTGAAGGAGGGATTGGGTCTTCAGGAAGGAAGTCAGATAAAAGCTGAGTTTAGAAGAAAAAATATGGATTAGCCTAACACAATTTCTGGCACTTGGTAGATTCTTAACACATGTCTATGAAACAAGTACATGAACACATACGTGATAATTTTCACCCTCTAGTAGGTGTCCTTTCCCTACTTGGAATGCTTTGCACTGTGCCTTTTGCCTTGCATATGCCTCTCTATTGTTGGGCACATAATGGGTACTTGATCGGTATTTATTGATTTAGAGGTCAAGCCTAGGTCTCAGCAATGCACTATTCCAAAGGACACCGCTCTCACTGTGGTCTATGGAAACGGAGCCTCCCTGAGGCACCATATAGACTGCAATGCAAATAGCGCCCCCTGCAGTTGTGCAGTGCAGAAGTCTTACATCCAAACATTTCAATTTATACAGAGAACCGTGAAGCTCAGAAGAGTTAAGGGAACTGCCCTGGACTGCACAAGCTCATGGCAGAAACGGAGCTATTCTTCTGACTCCCAAGCTATTACAACTAATTGGTCTATATGTTAAAATGAAACCAAATTTTAAATACTTTCTTTCAAGCATCTTTTGACTCTCCTTGAAGTGAATCTAGTCACCCTGGAGCACCAACACAGCAAGACTTGGAATTATTACTTAAGTGAATTTCTGCTGTGAACCATAGTCAACATGCTTAGAAGTCAGCACTGTGAACGGTCCCTTACATACGGCAAAGGCTCCAGACTAACTATAAAAATCTTAATTTTCCTTTAGCTATACACCTTTTGAGAAAGAAAAGGATGGGGATATTGGTTCAAGAAAATATACGGAGGTTTAATCCTGGTATAGTCATTTCTGTTTATCTCCATTTATCCCCACTATAGACTGGGAGAGGAAGAGGCTGGCCCTCAGGGAGTGCTGGGAGGGGCCACGTCAGCGCCCTGTGAAGCCCTGGGATTGATTATAGACAATGGCCTCTGAGTAGGAATTCCTCCTCAGAAATGCAAGAGAAAACATTGTATGACCTCAAAAGAAACAAAATGAGTCTAGTTATAGGAACGTACAAGTTGTATAACGTTACAAGATTTTCCGTAAAATAATCTGAAGGAGACTAAAATTAGAATAGCAATCGGGTCACCATTCCACCTTCAATCCCCACCATAGTTCTGTCCTTCAGGTCTTTGAGTTCTGGGTGACATTAAGCCCAGTCCCATTAAGCCCAAGAGAAGATAGGATCCAGGCCCTCATGCCTTCTATTCCAACATCCCATCCCACATGAAAAGTCTTCCTTAGTGAACAGGATTCCGCAGATCAAGCATGAGCCCTTTCCGTGGCAGATTCTAAAATGAGCCCTCTGTATATTTTCTTCGGGTACTTGAAGAACGTGAGAGAGACTGCATTTGATTTTCTGTAAGTGGGTCATTTCTCCATTCCTAACTTAGAAAATTCACTCTTAGTATTTTCTTGTGCTGGGTATCTGGCAGGGAGTTGGGTGAGGGGAGTGTCAGAAGAAATATTGTGCCATAAGTTTAAAAACATATTTAAATTATTCTCTTCTATTTTTTTAAGGCCTTACATTATGTATCAGTGTAACTGAGTTGGTTCCTGAACACTTTCATTTGGTTTCTTAATTGGACATTTTATAGATCTACAGGTATACGTTCAATATGTCTAAGGAGGAAAACCTAACTAGCCAATAATATCAAAATAGAACTGGAACCAGGAGAGACTCTCTTACACCTATATCCGCCTGTTCTACTTTGCTATGCTTTTTGGAGAGGGGGGGAGAAGGGGAGCAGTTAGACCCAGGGTCTGCACCAGCAAAATAAATTAGATAAGTGAAGTAGTAGAAAAGTAATCCAGTTTCAAAAAAAAAAAATTGGTGACCTGAATTTTGCAGACTGGATACCTAATAAGCACGCTTACCTGCTAATGGTTCTATTCACCATGCCCCTGTCAGCTTGGGGCTTCCTAAGTCACACATCTTCAGTCACAGATTTTAGATTTGGGACCAGGTCATTAACAGTGTAGCCTCGTATGCAGAGTAGAAGAAGTGGAAAGAGAGGCCTTTCCCTCTGTTGACAGAGCCAAGAATCTAACGGCCAATGTGTTGGCCAGAGGTGCAGAGGATGTTTCTAATGTGAATCTAGACAAATGGCCAGTTGTAATCACATTGCCTGTTGGCAGGTGGTCCTGGCCCTCACACTGTACCAAAATGCAGCATGTGAGCAAGTGCATTGGAGAAAGTGTGTGAGTCGTGGCCCCAGCAGGAAACGGAGTTGTCTCCAGATTGTTGAAATGAGGATACTTGAAAGGAAGGGCTACTGACAGAGGGGGAAGCAGAATTAAGGAAACAAAAAAAGACCAAAGAACAAAGAGAGAGGCACACAGGGACTCCGGTTCACAGGAGGCTGATGGAATGAAGCTAGGAAACGGTTTCCTGAGATCAGTAAGAGCTGGGCCACAGAGCAGGAGCTAGGGTGGTGCAGAGATGCAGCTGCCAGCAGGGACGTGCACGCACCTTCTCTCTCCTTCCTCACTCCCACCAGTCCACCCCAGTGCCTCCCAATGCCCAAATCCAATCAGAAGCCAGGGTCAGCCTCTAGGACACCGAGCAGGACGTAAAGAGTGTAGAATGAATTCAGGGGTGGGAGGCCAATGGAGAAAAACTAGCGTAATCAGTAACATTCTTTTTAGATCATAGTCCATTGAACTATGACTGGGGGTGCAACCTACCTGAGGCATACGGCAATATCCCCACGTATTCTGCCATATGTCCCCGTACAGCCCTCAGCAGCACCATGCACACTCCCCCTGTTCAGCCTCTCTCCCAATGCCCTTCCCACTTTCCTCCCCATTCCATCCCTCTTCTTAAAAACTGGTATTTGTCAAGGCCTTTCTGATATTACTGTCTTCTCCAAGTCTTGATTCTTCTTCCTATTCCCATATCGCCTAGCAGGATGTAACACCTGCTGTTAGCCGTTGATAATTATTAAGTCCCTTTTTTTCATCCAATAAATAAGTGGTTGTTGAGCCTTATGAGGTACCAGGCACCGTATCTCACACTGAGGAGCCAATGGTGTGTGAAAGGATAGTCCCTGCATCCTGGAGCTTTCAATCTAGTGAGGTGAAGGATACTGAATGGAATAGTCACACATACACACATACACAATTACAAACTTTGCTAAGTGCTATGAATAAAAAGTACAAAATGCCTTGAAAGTGCATGGTAGACAAACCTGGTCAGTAGGTGATGGGGGACTTTCCTGAGAAGTGACGCCTGAGTGGGTCGTGAACGCTGAGTTGGAATTAACTAGGCAAGAGAAAGGTTGAGGAGGAGATGGAGAGTGGGCTTCAGTGGAAACAGCATGTGCAAAGGTCCCCAGGCAGGCAGAGCTGTGTTTCTTTGACGAACGGATGGCAGGCCCATGCAAGGGGCCCTGGAGAGCCAGGCAGAGCCAGCTCAGGTAAGCCAGAGCCTCATGCGCACAGACCTACGGCCACATGAGACCATGTATCTAAAAACTTGAAGTCGTTCGGCCGAAAATAAACATGAGGCTGCAGCCTTCTTCACTGCATGTTCACCACTGAAGCCTTATAGACATCACAAGAGCCGCCCCCCCACCCAAGTTTCCTCTCAAACGGTCCTTAATTTGCTGTATTTTGTTAAATAGCTCATCTCCCCCAAGGAAGAGAAAATGTTCAGGTGACAGACTCTGAGTTATACAACACTCTGAGTTCTGCTGTTCACCTGGTTATTCAAAACCCTGGGAGGCCAGAGGGCTGAAGTTACTGAAAGAACATTTAAGAACTGAATGTTACTGCTTTGTCCTTGTTTAGATTGCTTTGTTCGCTGGTAGGCTCTTTTGGTTAGTTTGGTTTGGGGTTTGTTTCTGCATTTACCCTGCACGAGTTTTGTGAGTGAGCAGGGCAGGAAGACGTGGTAGGCTTTGAAATACTGCAGGGACCTGTGAGGGGAGGAAGACAGCAATGACCGATCCCATTTGTTTTCCTGGAACTCCAAAGAGCACAGTCAAGTTCTCAAACCAAAGCTGTTTATTACCTTGTGCTCCCCCTGCTGGTCCCAGGCTCACAGAGCCAAGGTGTTTATAGAGGTGAGTCTCTCCAGATCCTACCCACACCTCTCTGCCACTTCTGGCCCCAGCCCTCAGGCCTCCGTATCCCAGTCTGCAGCTCCAATGCCAGTTTCTCCAGCGCTGGCATCCCCCTGTCTCTGAACCTCCAAGCACGGGTTGTCTTTGCCACTTCACGCAGCACTTTAGTGCACATTCTCTTACTTTGTGCTCTCTCTTTTAACCAATGCATTCTCTTTGACCAGTCCATACGTTTTTCCGGGTCAATGACCATGACTCCCATTTCTTTCAAACCCCAGAGCACCCAGCTGGAAACAAAGCAAACTGGTGGATTAACCATCAGAAAGAGTGATTTGGTGAGCCTAAAAACAATTAGCAATAAAATATATGGCCATGTCCAAACTCTTTTAGAAGAAAATGTCACAGATAACATACTTCACAACACTCTGTGTCACCAGAGTAGCGTCTGTTAGCTAATGTTTGTCCTTCTCCCCCTCTGCTACTTCTTTCCTATTGCTACTGAAGAGACCCAGACTTTTTGATCAGCACGCACACACGTGCACACACACACCCCTCTAAACTCTTTCCTCATTAAAAAGTCAAAGCTCCTTTTAAGTACGATGACCATTCCATAGCCAGGAGATCACAGGGCTGTGCAGCCCGCAAAGCCAGCCGGGTGAAGTGATCTCCCACTTACCTGGGGTTGAGCCCCTTCAGGCTTTCTGTTCTAACCCCAACACCTCAGGTTATGATTTCTTTTTTGCTGATACAAGCTCTGGAGGTGTCCCCAGGGAGACATAAAAAGGTTTCTGGTTTCTACTTAATAAGGAAACCTGAAAATATACAAGACCCTAAATGCATGGCCTCTGAGAGAATTTTCCCATGGGCAACATCCAGGTGTAAGAAATAATTAGGAAGGGCACAACCATACCTGCGTTAAAGTTGATATTATGTTTACATGCCTGCAAAATACGGTGACAGATCTTCAACTTCATTTTTTAATTATATCTCTCTTTTGTTTTTCTTCTCTTTCTCCTTATATAATGATAAGACAATTGTTTTGTGCTCTAGACTTTCCTAGGTTTGACCACATTATTATTATTTTTTTGCTTGACCTTCCAAATAACCTTGGACAGTAGGCATGGGAGAAAGAATAAGCCAAGGTCACATGGTTAGTTAATGGCACCTCCAAGGCTAGAATATAAATAGCCCTCTTTAACTGCCTCTCCTAAGACAGATCTGTAATACCAGAATTATGAATTACAATGTATGAGAGGGCTGAGTCAGAGACAGAATGTATCCAAGCCTTTTGAGGGACAACAATACCTTGCTAGTCCCCAAATCTTCACTGAGCCCCCATGTTGAGAATTCATTTCCAGCTGGAATGCTTCTACCCATGTGGCTTAGATAATGGTTCTTTCTGTTTCTCTGACTTCCCACAAGAACTGAATAAGTAAAGGGATGCTTATAAAGTACTTGGAGATCCCCAAGTCTTAAGTGCTACGCTGATGATGTCAGCATCCACTGCAAAGTAGACTGTTCTATATCAAGCAATTATAAATACTGGTGGCATCTGTAATGTCTAACTAGAGCAACTTACAAGTTCTATTCTTATCTTCATTTGACTTGTTTCTGGGCCAGTAACTTAGATTCTTACCCTTACCTTAATGCACTTTTTATAGTTTAATTTCCTTTTTGTGGTGCTGTTTGGGGGTGGAATTTTTTAAAAACAATATGACGCAATTGAAACCAGATTTCTCCTAAAGGAGCCAAGGAGATCACAGAAGGGTGCAGCCTGAAAACTCTGCCCCACCACCGTGGCCGTCCCATGGGGAACCGTATTCTTCCTTTGCCACTCTTTGTTTCTACCTGAATGACTTGTTCGCCTGGCCCTGTCTCAGCCTTATGACGAGGTCCTGTCTGGGTAGATGAACCTCCTGAAAGCACACGGAATTTATCGGTGTCACCGACGAAAGCTTTATGGGTGGGATTCTTCTTTCAGCCCTTATTTAGTCCTTCCTGGACATATCAACTCTACTTCCTTCCACGGTTAAGACCGTGAAGATACGAATGCAGAGGCAGGCATCACATCCCTAAGGAAATCTGTTCACGGCAGGCCAGCCCAGCCCGCAATACTTAAGAAACGGGCTTAGTGCCTCCTTTCCAACAGCTTCTCTGCTGAGGCGATAGCAGGTGACATTCCCAGGAAGAGGACCATTTTAGGGACCTCCAGGAAACAAGAGCCCCACACTGACATCAAGGCACATGCTTACATGGGAGAGGGGAGGGAGTGTGTAACTTGTCCCTTGGCCACTCATTTTCCCAGGAAGAGAACAAGACCTGAAAGAAAAGGGTGGGAGGAAGAGGTCTGGGGCAGAGAGAACCCAGGAAAAGGTGGTCAGAAGGAGGAGGAAGAAAGGTCTACAGAAAAGGGGACCATGATAGGTCCTGCCTCTTCCTACCACACACTTGACCTTTGGAAAATTGCTTACTCCCCATGGGAATCATCTTTGTTTCACCTGTAAAGTGGGAAATACACTACAACCCACTTCATAGCCTTTGTGTGTGTGTCGAGCAAATAAGATGCAGGAAGCACTTGGTACAGAACTGGAGGTTGGCGTGGTGGCCATGCCAGCTCTGGCAGTGACAACACTACTGCGCAGACAGCCCCAGGACCCCAGGCATCCGGCGGAGGGCGGTGGAGAAGGTCAAAGTAGAGAGACAAGAGCCTGCCAGGGACGAGCTCTGCTTCCGTGATGAATTAGTGAGTTAATGAGATCAGACACGCCGTACATACGCTGTGCTCACTTTTTCTTTAAAGTTTTCATAAATGGATCGAGGCTCGTGGAACAAAGTTTTCCAGTATCATTAGCCGTACATGTCCTCCACGCCACACAATTAGTGGTTTAAAGGGGAAGAAAGAGCTGTGAGACAACAAGGGCAGTCACGGACGAACAAAAGAGAAGTTTGTGTTATGTTCCTTGAGTAAAATACCTGCCTGTACTGAATGATTTTTAAGAGATCTTTTCTCTGGGATCAAAATGTCTTGGCTCTTGAGTTGGAGAGAGGGAGACAGACGGTGTGGGGAGAGGTGAGAATTCCTTTGAATTAACATTATTTACAGAACAAATGTTTACCATTATTTACAGAGCTATGTTTAATTGCTCTAATATTTTTGAATAAAGATCCTCACATATCTTTCAGGGGCTCAGCCATTACTAAGAAATTTCTGTCTATGTGCAGGTTTCAGAAGAATGCAAGAAATTCAAAAGGTACAATGTCCTCTCTCCTGTCCTCCAACTTCCTTTTTCTAAATCTCCCAGGTAGAAGACACAATACATTGCATCTATGCTACAGAAAGAGGTATTCTGCTTTAACTTTTTTTGTCTTTATTAGAGTCAAATTGCACTACTGTATTTTAAAATCTGGCAACAGGTTTCGGATACTCAATCTAACAATCTCAGCGTATTAATTAGTTTTCAAGACCCCCAAGCAATAAAAAATCTCGTCGCTCAAGGTCACAGTTTGACTTATTTACAATTGACAAATAACTTGGCAAACTCTGCACTGAGCCCCTCCATACAATAGAAAATATATTGTCATTCAAGTTAACAAAAGAATCTTTCTTTGCCATCTCACTACAATGGCCCTGCAAATGAACATCGCCTGAATAAAACCCTAACCACATTTTCACTCTCATTAACCACAGTAGGGTATCACACAATTTGCCTGGCTCCTGCTTAGACCACTGTGCACCATTTTAGTAGCAGCAGTTTGATGGGTTTTATGGCAGGTGATATATGGAGTGGGAGTTTCGGGAGTCGTAAACAGAAGGCACCGTGTATCACAATGTGGTTTAGGGATATAATGACTGTGTTGTAAAGCAAGGGATGACAATACTGCACTAGGCTTGGGGTACTGAACCAATAGACCAAACAGCTCAACATAATTCAAGGAAGAGTGAAGAAATCCGAGGAAGGGGTGTGCCTGTGTGTGTCGGTGTGGGAGAGAGAGTGTGTGTGCACCTGTGTGTGTGTTTGTGTACAGGCCTTCCTCTAGGTTTCATTGATTACTTTGGATGAATTTGAATAAGAACTACTAAAACTAAAATAAATCTATGTCTCCCTGGAAATATAGAACGTTTCTCTTTCCTTCTAGCACAATCTTTTTCTGCCTCTTCTGGCCAACCCTTAGCCATTTTCACTGTCAGAATAATTAAGTAAACAGCGAGTCCTGCTACAAGGAAAGGAGTAGCAGAAGTTTAGGGAGATTGATGCACAGGAGAAAAATGACACCAAAATAAACTTTCTTTCCTTTCCAGGAGAGCCCATCTCCTACGGTAGGGGGTCAAATTCAGTCCGACCTAATAGGTAGCCCTCCTACCCAGAAAGCAGGTGGATTTTGCAGAGTTTAGCAAGTCTCAGGGTTCCTTCTGTTAACGTAACAGCCCTGGGTGTTCAAGGCCCCACCTCTCCATGACTGTCTAAGTCAGCTTCAGTCACTTTGCTCCAGAAGACTGAATCCAGTGTTCTCCAAACACACAAACAACAACAACAAAAAATGGCAACGTGTGGCCTCTTTCAGGGAAAACTATGATGAACCAACAAATGAGAACTTATAACTAACTCACTGTGTGGCTTTGGCCAACTCACAAAACCTCTCTGAGTCTTCATCTCCTTTCGGCATACCCTCTGGTCTTACTGACCTCCTATAGGGATCACACAAGGGAGTGGTTTGAAAGTCTATAGCAGTATGACAATATCTGCCCTCACCTGCCATCACCACCTTTATCACAGTAGTGTAATAGAATGAGATATTAATGTGTTTTGTTTTCAGTCTATTTCCCCTTGCAAAGAGAACCAGCCTCTTTGTGTCCCCTTATTTTAGCAAAGGATCATAAAAACTGAAAGTAAAAATTGCCTGCAGAGAAGTCCCTACCTGGCCTTTTTTCCCTCTAAAAGTTTGAGCTCCAGGAGACATAAGAAAACAAAAAATGCTTTTGGGTTTCCAAAGATTGAGAAGGGACCAGAGGGAGTGAGATTCCCGGAGTCTGTTGCAATACCCCAGGGCCTCTCATGGACAGTTGGCATCATGCACCTAAGGAGGCTGACCCGAGACAAAAGGAGCCCCAGCTTTGGCAAAATGTGTTGCTGAGGAAGCATTGCATTCACCAGGCTTCCAGGAACCAATGCAAATTAGGGGCTGAACAATGCCCAGGGTGGGGTGATACCAGAGGGCCCCAAGAAATGTCCTCACCCCGCTTCTCTCCACCAAAATGCATGAGATTAAATTTCTTTTCTGAGCTAACACAGATATAACGTGATTTACATAAAATAGTGTTGCCCACCTGTATTCGTGGTCTAAAGTTCAGATCTACTTCACCATCGCCCTGGATAATGGTATCATGAAGGGAAGTGGTTCTCATCCATTGTTTAAATTACACAGCACTAGTCTGCAGTGATATTTCCATCCCTACCTATGTCACATTTACAAATGACTCCTTCAAAGATTTGGTACAATGGAGCACACACAAAAAGAATATCCCCCCCTCCCAAAAAAAACCCACAATGAAAATATAAAAACAAAGTCTAGTTCCTAGCTTTCCAAGGGGACTGCTAGGAGGGGGACACCTTCCCTTGGAATGTTGAAGTTCCGAAGTACTTTCTAAATCCCACAGCCTCGCCTCGCACAAAATCACCCTTTATACTTGCAGGACAGGAATGAGGACGCATCCCTCTGCTCCTCAGCACACCCCCAGGCCTGATGTCCTGACACCAAACTCCAGGCAGACACGCAGCCTTGGTCTACGTGAAACTGCTGAGGCTGTCACCTCATTTCCTCCTTTCTTCTTCACAAGGAAATGACTGACCCACGTGTACCACGTACCTATTTATCAACAGATCATAAGCCCAGTCTTCTGAGATCTTGTGACAGGTCCCATTAGCTGTGAGCTACCCAATAATGTGTATAATCAGTTGTTAATGGCACTGTGCTATTCTGTGATAACTGGGCCATTAGTGAGTGTCAGTGAGTCCCCCACCTGACTTATATCTGGCTTCGGAGAAGCTGCACATTTCCATTCCTGATGGCTCCCACATAGGTATGAGGTGGGGTGAGTGACTTACTAAATTACCCATTCTGGACACCTTGTGTCCCTTTATAGTCTGTGTTTGGGACTTCTATAGTAAACAGGCTTATGGGCACTTAGCTTATGATGGGGAAAAATATGCCATTTGAAATGATAAAACTAAGTCCAAAGCAAAAGGCAAGTCCCTCTAACCCACAGGTGGCAAGCACAAGGCCCACAGGCCGAATCCAGTCCTCCACCTTGTCTTATCTGGCCCAGCACCTTGTTTCTACCCAGCGGCAATGCCAAGCTCCTTGCCCCTAGTTAAGGGATAGTTACATTTATACAGTCCTAAAGTTACATTTGGCCCTTTGAAGGCAACTGTGAGGCTGATGTGGCCCTCAATGAAAATGAGTTTGACACTCCTCTCTAGCCCTCAAGGTTATTTGAGTCATAGCAAGATAATCAACACTTTGGGGGCAACCCTAAAATTCCGAGTGTTCTCAAAAGCCAGTCTTCTCAACACCATTCCACAAACAAATCCCTTGTAAGGACTCAGGCATGGCTGTTCCTTGTGGCTGTGGAGAATCTTCACTGAGTTCACAGAGTTTAGAAGTTTACAGACACACTCACACTCACACACTCACACACTTCTTTTCAAATAAAGATGGGTTCAACTCTGAATGCTTATTCCAAGAACTGCTCAGTTTCCTTTGTGTGTACTTTGCATCTGTTTTATTTAAGGGAACAATAGCAAAAAGTTCGCAAAGCCTCAAGCAAGAGGGAAAGTGCAAAAGTCTGCCTGGTGAGTTTTCCTCCGCACTCACTACAAAATCCACGCCCGTCACCCAAGTAGGACAACCTCCAAGCTCAGCCTCAATTCAGACACTTCAGAAGTGTTCCCAGCTTACATGGTCATAGGCCAGAATTTGATTTATTTGGGAAAGGAAAGTTTCATTGAACCTAGAAATCTGTCAACCGAATCCGGCCAATGCTCGAGTGATTTACATCCGCTCTGCATCCCAGCACGGCCTATCAGAGGCCCTGGAGTTTTTACTGCTGCCTCCATAAAAAAGAAATTTAGCACTAAGGACTCACCAAAGGGTCATCGCATGTTGTTGGAGGGAAATAAAGAATGAGATATTTGTAAAGTGCAGGCAGAAAGGATGAGGCTCAGCTTACATTCTACCTCCAGTTCTGGCTGCCAAAAAACTGGGGCCTGGGTCTATTCTTTCCGGAAAAGTCATTTCCTCAGAAGGACTGAGGAAACAGAGGTACTCCCAGGCTGAGGGCAGAAGTAGGATTCCTGACCCAGCTTAGTGTCCTAGGGGAATGACAACAGCCTTGGTCCAAAGTCATCCGAGCCCTGACTGGGGTGGCTCGGTGTGCTGGGTGTTGTCCCACGGATGAAAAGGTCGCTGGTTTAATTCCCAGTCAGGGCACATGCCTGGGTTGAGGGCAAGGTCCCTGGTGGGGGGCTTACAAGAGGCGACCGATAAATGTTTCTCTCCCTCTGTTTCTCCCTCCCTCACCCTAAAAATAAATAAATAAAATCTTAAAAAAAAAACCTCACCCAAGACTGGGAGGGCTTGGGCTTGGAACATCACAATATAGCCAAAGGTCGGGTGGTGAAGAGCCTAAAACACCAAGGCACAGTGTTCAGAACCCTTTCCCAAGGACAGGAGGCTCGAAGACATCGTCAGAGGCATCGGCTATACCAACCCCCGCAGAAACCAGACTCCCCAGCCCAACTGCCTAACAGGAAAATTGTAGATCAAGTGAAAATGTGGGAGCATTATTCCTCCCTGAGCAGTGATTCATTCATTCATTAAGCAAAAGAAAAAAGAAAAGGATAAGATGTCCACCACATGCCACACACTCAGTTGAGGGTGGAGATGAACCAACCGGATGCAGCCTCTGTGTTCCTGAACCTTACAAGAGTGAAGACCCCTCAGGGCCTACAAGGTCAGCTCTAGGAATGAGACCAATCAAGGAAGATCTGAGCCATCTCCTGGCAAAATGACTCAGTTGTCAATGTCACCTGATGAACCTATATTGTTATGTAATCCCATACCCTGATTCGGCCTGAGTCTCTGTTTGTTCATTACTGCACCCATTCATCCATGCATGCATTTATTCAGTCAACCAACATTTATCAAACACCTAGTATAGACTAAACATCATGCTCTGCTCTAGAGATATAATGCTGAGTAAAACCAAACATGATTCTTGCCTTAGTGGAGCTTATTAATTATTAATTGTAAATAAACGTGTAATTTTAACTGAGTAAAATAAAGGAGAAACTCATGGTGCTCTATGGTGGCCTAAAATGGGAAGGCAGGGTTGACCTGATCAGGGAGCTCCAGGACAATATCCCTGATGCTTGGCTTCTGACTGGGAGGATAAGAAACTGTTGAGTAGAGAAAAGGAGGGGAGAGTGCTCCAGGCAGAGACAACCTCGGTCCCAAGAGCAGGGTACACTGTGGTGAGTGGTGAGGCCGACGGAAGGCCAGCGTTGCGGGGACACAGAATGACAGGGCGCCTGGAAGAAGACAGGGCTGCAGATGAATATGTGGGAGTCTGACCACACTCTTTAGGAATTGTGATATTGTCCTCAGAACCATGAAAAGCTTTTACAGGCTACCACATAATCATACTAATTTTTAGAAAAAGTCCCTCTGGCTGCAGGTGGAGAAGAGAAAGGAAGGAAGACAGCATGAAGCTGAGGGATCTGTTGGGACTCTTTTGTAGTCCAAGTGAAAGATGATATGGCTTGGTTGAGGTGGTGCTGGAGGTGGAAATGGGGTGAAAGTGAATGCAAATTAGGAGCAAAAGGCTCTGGATTAGCTGTGGGGGGTTAGGGTTGTGAAGATGATCTCTCGAGGTTTAAGGCTTGTGTAGCTGGAGGGACAGCTGGCCTAACCACAGCTGGCACTACGGTCTTAGTCTGTGTTCACCAGCACATCCCAGCCTGCCTGACCCTGTTGCAACCCACATAGGATCAGTTCCTCACCTTCCGTCGTGACCATCAGCTAGGTGGTCTCAGTCTCGACCTTCTGAACCAGGTGACCTCATGAGTCCCTTCAGCACTTCATCTGGCTTCATGTACCATGACAACGCCACACCTCTTGCTTAGGCCCTGCAAGCACCCCTCACCATGATCTCCCCACTCCTGCCTCAACTTCAACCAACCAGACCTCTTCAGTTCAAATTGCTACATGCCCTGCCCTCCAGCTTAAACAAGGGGCCAGATACTCTCTCATGGCTGCTTGTAAAGAGGTAACCCCCAAAGACAACACTGTGCTTTCATGGTTGGACACACAAAAAGAATCAACTCTCACTTACCCAGTAATTGAGGAATCAGTAATGATGTTATTCACTGAGCTACTATTTTACTGAGCACTATATTATATACGTTATGGAGTTTTAACTATTTAAACTTCACAATAATGCCATGAGAAAAATATTGTAATTCTTATCTCCATTTTACAGATGAGAAAACTGAGGCATGGAGAGGGTTAAACAATTAGCCCAAGGTCACATGGCTAATAAGTGGTTGCCGTGGATTTCAATCCAGGCAGTCTGACTCTGGAGCTAGTTCTCCTGGCCACTACTCTCTAGCAGCTGGGACAGAGACTCAACTTCGTCTGGCTTTGAATCTCAGGCACAGTCAGAGGCACATATGCACGGGCCCTCCCAAACCCACAGCTCTGACTTAAATCTTAAATCTCTCACGGTCCGGCCATGTTATCATCCTTATACAATGGAAGGGGTCATCCAAAAACCCCAAGAAAGAAAGCCTTTACTGTGTGGGATCGAAAGTAGAGTGTCATTTGTTTCTAATGAATCTCCACCATCCTCATGTATCCGCCCCTGCTACATTATCTCTAATTCTCTTTAGGAAACTGGACTCAAGTATTGGCTACGCAACGAGGTAGGGCCGTTGGTCTCCCACACTAAATAACACCATGCTGTTGCACATTCCAGTTGGCTTATTATTTATGGACCCTCACCTGCTACTTTTTAGATCTCAAGGCTGCTCCCAGTTCTATATCTCCCAGCTTTCTCCCCTTCATAGAACTCACTGCTCTTAATCAGTTGTCCCCTCTGGAAAATATGTGGGTTTTTTTCCTAGGAAGCAATATACTACTCTGAATAAGAAGACAGCTGCCCCCTTGTCTGTTGCACTTTGTATATTGTGTAATAAATCATGTGGAATCGGGGGTGGCTCTCCACTCCAAGAGAGTAAAATACACAAGCTTGGAGATATCTATTCATTTTGCATATCAGGTTAATGTTCATATTAATAAAAACAGCAAATATTTATTGCATATCTCATAACATACTAAGCCACCATCAAAGCTTGCTGTCACACAAAGTATTGTGAGCACTTTGTGGCCCCTACTTGACTTAATCCCTGCATCAACCCTATTTGCTAGATATAACACATATTATTTTACAGAAGAGGAAACTGAAGTTTAGAGAGATTGTGTAACTTTCCCAAGGACACGAAGATGAAAAGTTGCAAAGTGAAGACCTGAAACCAAGTGTCTTTGGCTCCAATACCATTCACTCATCCACTACATTGGAAAGGTGGAAGACCGTGGGAGAAATCAGCATTAAGCAGAAGCGTGTTAGAAAATCAGAATCTCAGGCCCACGCCAGACCTAATGCATGTTCACAAGATCCTCAGATGACTTGTATAAACATTGATGTCAGAGAAACACTGATCCACACCATGTCCCTAGACTTCAAGCTTCAAGGCCCCTTCACTGTCCAAAATCCATTGAAGAAATAGAGAAATAACCATCAGAACATTCCTCTGTCTTGAACTACGGCCTGCCCAGGGGGAATCAATGCAGCAGGAATTAGAAGAGTATGCACTGCGTGAACTGAGCATCCTTTCAGAGCACCATACATCTCCGTGACCAGCCCAGTCCTTTACAATTCCATCTTCAGCATCTCCAACCGCATTTCCCCAAACCTTTAGGCACAAACTTGTCTTTAGGTGTCTCACCATATCTATGTAGTCTGTCTTTAGCATTTGGTATCTTCCCTCTCTCCTCCTTTTCCACCCCACCCCACCCTCAATACACCTCAGCTTAAGCTCTTAGAGACCAGCTTTGCCAGATGAGATACAGAATGCCCAGTTGTATTCGAATTTCAGACAAACAACCAAACAACCAAAAACTTTTAGTATACATATGCCCCATGCATTATTTGTGACATACTCATACAAAAATATTATTCATTGTTTATTTGAAATTCAAATTTAACTGGGTGTCTATATTTTTATTTGCTAAAACTGTGAGGTGGAGGTTTATGAGGAACAAGATAGTTACAAGATTTCAAGGTATCATCTAAAGGGTAAAAGATAAACCTGCTTTGGAGAGTGATTATGCTCACCACCTTAGCCAAATGATCAAAGAGAGTGGGATGTCCTGACCCATATGCACTCTGGAGAGAGCAATGTCAAGCACATAGAGCCCCCTGTAAAGCATTCTAGACATCAAGGTCTGATGGGAATCCTGCAAGGCCTTTAGTGCTAACTTCAGTTACAGGAAATAACAGGGCACAGAGGCACAAATCAAATGACACCAAGAGAAAATGATCAAGCAAATTCAGATGATGGGGTATTCTGTAAGACAGCTGTCCTGTTATCTTCAAAAGAAAACCTCTAGTCTTAAAAAAAAGTAGAGGTGCTATTGGACTCTTACAAATTGAAGGAATCTAAATAAATATTACAAACAAATGTAATGTGTAAACCTTGATTGCATCCTGGTACCAAAATTTAACTATTTATACGTGACAATTGGAGACTTCAAAATGTCTTCTTAGGTATAGTAGTGGTAATATGGTTATTTAGAAGAATGTTTCCATTTTAGGATGTGCTTTCAGAAGGATTTAGGTGAAGTGTCATGATGCCTGCAACTTAATTTCAAACAGTTCAGCACGTATACGTGTGGATGTGTGTGTGTGTAGGTGAATATGCGTGTGATTAGATGTTTACCTACAGAGCGGGCAACTATTATTGAAACCTGGTGGTCACTGTATACTTCCTCCAGCTTTTCTGTACATTTTTAAATGTTCATAATAAAAACATGGTGGGGAACTCTTCCTGAAATTTCACCCAAAAGCACTCTGACAAGTTGCCTGCTTCAAAGGGCAGTTTCTGAAATAATTCCATTGACTCTGCAAGGTTAGAGTCCTACAACATCATAGAGGAGTGGGCACAGGAGAAGAAAGGCTTTTCTGTATAATAGCAAGAACATGTTTGGGCCATCCTTCACCAAATAGGTTAAGTTGAGCCACTTCTACCAAACCTCCTCACTGTGTGTGTGCACATGCACATGGGTGTACATGCATGTGTGTTCTCTTAAAGCCCCACTGTAATCTCATATGTGCTGTCCTAACCCTGCTCCCGATTTCTCCCAGGCATGTTTGCCTAAGTCTGGCCCCAGTGATGGAAAGGATTTACATTTCTGCCCATGAGCCCATGTAAATCCGTGGATGTGGTCAGACCCTACTTGGATGAGGTGTGTGAGGGAGTGTTTGGTGTTGAGGTCACCAACATACACACACACACACACACACACACACGCAAACGCAACCTCAGCTCACCCCCAGCCATGACCTTTACATTAAACAAGCATGGTTTCCACATTGTACCTTATAAATTAATTTTTACAACCTACTGCTTTAGAATATTAGTGAGTTCAAGTAGACTAAGATCACACAATTGAAGGAAGTCTCCAGACCAGGGACCCTGGAATTAAGCATCTGATCCCTCGTCCACAAATCTTCAGGCTGAGCTCCATGACTAGCTGGCTGAGGCGACCCCGGGATCAGCCTCTTCACATCTCCTGGCTTCAGTCTCCACCATCTGATCGATAGGTTAGACTGGGGTCAGCAAACTACAGCCTGTAGGCCAAGTCTGGCTCGTCACTTGTTTTCCTAAGTCAGTCTGTGGGACACAGGCACACGCACTTGTTTATGTACTGTCCATGGTTGCTTTCTTGCTGTAACAGCAGACCTCAGTATTTGTGACAAAGACTGACTGGACTGAAAAGCCCTAAGTGTTTACCATCCGGACCTTAAAGAAAAAGTCTCTTTACCCTTGGGTCAGGTGATGGATAAAGTCTCTTTAAACTTACTACTCTGAGTCTCTTAATTCTTCTGTCCTTTCCAGCTCTGTGAAAACTTAATATTTATGAGAAGGTGTCTGACTAGAACCCCATCTACCCAAATTGTAAATGGTTGATGTCGCAGCCATTCCACCAAAAGATATGGCTCATCTGGCTGAGCCAGATGAGCTGAGCTACAAGGGAAGAGTTTCTTTCAGAAGTGAAAAATCTGAGACGGTTGCAGACACTTTAGCTTTTCAAGGAGACCTTGTTTTTGATGGTGCATGTGCACATGTGTGTATGTGTGTGTGTGAGAAAGCTCTATGTATCCAGTTCCTTTCACATTAATAGAAGGCATGTGGTTCCTTCAAGAGGGAAAATACCTTTCAGAAATAGCATAATTTGCTCTAGTGGATAACAAATAGTTGGAAGTTTTCTCAGTGAGCAACCATTGTATCTGGTTTCAAATTCCTTTTCAAGCCAAAGAAAATGATGATGATCTCTAAGACATTGCTGCTTTTTGACACGGACCTGAACTCAGCATTCTAAACAGGACTATGCAGAACTGGATTACGTTTCTTCCCCCTCACCCATCCATCTTCCCCTTTCCTGCTCATTTGCTGGGGCTGCAAAAGTACTGGGTGCTCCAGGAGAGACTTAGTTTTCCAAACCATGCAAGTCATTATGAATGGCCTTGTGTCCAGGTAAAGGTTAAGGAGGTCTTTTGTTGTCCCAGTTTAACTTGTCCCTGCCACTACAGCCTAATCATTCCACATAATAAAAGGCCCGATACACGGGCCTGAGTCAAAGTCTCAAGTCAATAAATCCATTCCTTCCTCCCTTTCAGGCGAAGTGTTGAATGGTACTGAGTGCGCAGTGTCACCGGATCCCACAGTCCATCACATCAAGGTCGTCTGGTATACAGCACATAAAAAAACAACTTTCTTTCTTTTCAGTGCCTTGCACATCCAAGAGAAGCATCGCTGACCCCACACAAGGGTGGAGGAGGGAGGGGCTGAAAGGCAAAGATCGATCGTCCTGGTTCATAGAATCCTGAAGCCATTGAAATTGAGAGCCACGGGCCCTAGACATCAGCTTCCTATGTGTCCTTCTCATTTGATCAATAAGGAAACTGGGACCAGAAGAGGGGAAGGGACTTGTCCTAGATCAGGTGGCAGCACCTTCTAGAGCTTGGACTGGACCACCAACCTCCTGATTCTCAGTCGTGTGCTCACTGTCTGGGGAAGACGGGGGAGACAAAGAGAGAACAAGAAATCTGCCCCCCCCAGAAAAAAACACTGTCCAATGCCATCCTCACCACCCCAAAGTCCATTCTGCACTGAATGTCCCTTCTGTAGATAAATTGTGTAAGTCACATTCTGACTTTGCATCTAGCAAAAAAAAAATCTAAAAAGCCTCAGTTTCCTCATCTGTAAAACGGAGATAATAACAGTGTCCATTTTAAAGAGTTGTGGTCAGGCTGAAACGCGTAGGGTAGTACCTGACTCACTGTGACAGATCAGTAAATGCCAGCTCTTATCGTCCTCCTTGTTGTCACCAGGACAATGGCAGCTACTCTGTGTTAACCCACAGATAGCCGCGTAGTCAGCCCCTCTCTCCCTGCAGTGTGCAGGCAGGCTCTGGGCTGCTCCCAATGAGACAAAGTACAGCTCACCAAATTATCTTTTCCCCTCTGGTGTGAGAATAAAACCTGTGGAAAGAGGCTCCTTGGAAGTAGGCAACCCTGAGTTACAGTTTGTTTACTTTGCCAAGGGACTTCCAGCTCTTCCAGGTTCATAAATTCCTTGTGGTGGACAAGGGAAGGACTATAAATTAACTTGAATAATAGGACTACATTTGTGTACCTTCCAAAGGTTTAAATCGCTTTGAAGGGGAAAAAAAATCACACTTCTTATCTGCTGCCTCTGTTTTTCCCTTAATTAGCAGCTGGATTAGATACCCTTGGAGGTGAAAAATTAAAAGCACCAAGGAGAAACCTGAAGCAAATGTCAAGCATTTCTGCTTAGGGACCTTGAGATCATATTTCCACCATATCTGTAAGATGGATATAATAGTGTGGGCTTGATGCCCGGATTGTGCAAAATACCTGTTTCTGTTTGTCAAGGCCTGGGATGCTCTGGCATAATCACCACCTATTATTGTAAAGACTACATACACCAAGGGGGCATGCACATAAGGTGCAGAGAACTGGGCTTCCTTTGAGCAATTAAGAAGGTGTTTAAAATCCGCCTAGCACAGTACTGGGCACGTAGTAGGCATTCTTTATAAACTTCTCATTTCTTCATAAACCTCTTCTTGTCCATGCTTCGCAATTCTGAAAGCCCCGCCCTAGAAAAGGAAGCTTTCAATCAAGGCGCAGGACAACCACTGGGAGTCAGATGTGCAGTAAAAAGGAGTCCAAAGGTCTGGCTTCTGAGCATCGACCATGAGCCAGCCTGAATTCAAGAAGATATTTATTCTCATGACATTCTGAGATACTGCAAGGATGGATGGGATAATGCCCATAAATACTGCCTAATGTCAAATAGCAGAATTCTCTTTGTTTGTCTAGACCAGAAATTACTGCAGAAGAGTTGTATTGGTACCATTCTCTTAAAAACAATAATATGCTGACTCTATAACTTATAAGAGGTCTTGAGTCTCCCTCCTCCCTGTGTCCATTCTCTTTTATCTTCCTTCCCTTTTAAAATGTTTAAAGTTGATCCTAAAAAGCCAAAAACATATAGTAAAATAGACGTGACTAGAATTTATGAATGACTTTAATTACCTTAAGTTTTTAAATAGATTTTCTTTTTAAAAACAATTTTTAAAGTATATTTTATTGATTATGCTATTACAGTTACCCCAATTTTTCCCCTTTGTATCCCTCCACCGGGTTCCCCCCTTCCCTACAGCGACCCCTCCTCACTTAGTTCATGTCCATGGGTTATGCATGTAAGTTCTTTGACTTCTCCACCTTAAGTTTTAAAAATGTCAATTAACCTATGACTACAAGAATTTCAAAGAAAATCCAAATTCCCATCAGACAGTACCACTAAATAACCCCACAGATTTTTACACAAACCAGAATATCTCAGAAACATGTGTGATATACATCATGTCTTATGTAGGTCAACAGAAGACATGGGAAGGGGAAAAAAGTAAAATGTACCACACTTTGCTATGTATAATGCACATTTTTTTTGCCCAAATCTTTGAGGAAAAAATAAGGATTCACATTATATATGGGTAGTACTAATTCTGTATCTATATAAATGTTTTAATTATTTTATTTATGCTTATGTGTTAAAAGTGTAACTCCAGAAAGCAATAATGATATCTGTATGCAAAAATAATACCCTGGAATATGATAATCAGTTTTGTTTCTAAATATAAATAAATAAGTAATTGAGTTAAAAAATTAAAATGAAAGATTTTTTTTTCCTGAAATTTTGGGCCAAAAATTTGGGTACGCATTATACACGGCAAAATACAGTACATCTTTAAGTGCTGGTCAGAGCACTACTTGGATAATATATGGTATTTTTCAACTAATGGGATCAACCCCTGCACTAGTATCTGATGGTTCCTCCAAATAAATTGGTCAGGATGAAAAACTGATGTTAGCCAGTATGACACTCGGACCACCTCAAAACACATGAGTTATTTTAGATTCTGAGAGCTCAAGAGGACATGCCCTGGCTCCCGAAAGCTCATTTCCAAGCCATCTTGGAAAGAGTAGCTAAGAAAAGAGTGTCCACCCGCTCGGAAATACTAAGAGAAAAAAGTCTCTGCGTCTCTGATGCCTAATAAACCTCTTAAATAAGAAGCTTCACTTTTTCATAATCCGGCTGGCGACCTTCCTCGCACAAGCACTTATCCTGTGTCCCATTTCTATGTTCTCTATTTGCACAGCATTGAAATAGGCCCCAAAGTGGAGGGGAGAGGGGATCACCATGTAGTTAGCACGGTCCTATACCCAAGAAATGATGTTTGAAAGAGGAGAGAACCTACCTTTCTGAAGAAAAAGGATTTTTTTAATGTAAAAATAAACAAATCAAGGCAATAACTATTAATGGAGTGACTGCTTTATTCCAGCACTGCACTCTGTGATTCATATGCAGCTGTTCATTGAGGAAACAGCATAGATAAATGGCTAAGAGGTTAGCTTTGGGAGCCAGACCACCAGCTCTGAATTCTAGCCCTACCTCTCACCAGCTTGGTTACTTTGGACAAGTTCATTAAACGCTTAGTGACTCAGTTTCCTCATCTGTAAAATGAGCACACTGCTAGACTACCTCATGAAATCATGATGAGGATCCAATGAGTTAATACAAATAAAGCACTTATAACTACGCAAGGCTCAGGGTAAGGACTCAGTAATGTGTGCTGTCATTGATCCTTACATCATCCCAATGATGAATGTGTAGGTGAAAGACTGAGCCTTAAGAGTTTCAAAAACCGGCCAGGTCCAGTGATATCAATACCCAAGCAGCTGTTGACTCCTACACTAAAACATTCCCTCAGGCTCCCACCCCTCTCTGGCCTATCCTATTATTGTTTAACCACAGCCTCCAAACTCAGTTCAGATGCCCAATGCAAAGATGCTTCTCTGGTTCCTCTACCTCCCCCACCACTAAGCTAAGTGCTTCTGTCTTGGGCAACCCCATAGTAACTCTTCATGGTTGTCTCCCATAGTTGCCTCTTCAGTGTCTGTTCGCTCCACTGGTATGCAGGCTCCTTGGTGCCAGCAGCTCACAGCATAGTGCCTGACACAGCAGGCACTCCATACACCTTTGCTGCGTGCAGAAGGAGTGAGGTAGGAAAATGGCAGAACTGGATTTCAGCTCAGATCCATGAGTCCTCTCACCCAGATGATTTCCGATGCTAAGAAACTTTTTCTGCAGCCATATGTGCACAATATTAGCAAAGGCAGAAATGCTGAAAAAGTTCAGAGTGGACTGCCCAAGGTGACCAGCACAGTCAAGAAACATTGCAGAGACAACTCAAGCTAATCTCTGAGAGGTGTGGAATTAGCATAGGCAGAAGTGTGAGGAAAGGCTTCCGTGCAGAGAGAGGTGGAAAAACATAAGGCAGCATGAGAAAAGACTGTGTAAAGCTTTGGATCCTAGACCAGGGAAAAGAGAAACCACTGGATCCCACTTGTTTCATTAGAATGGAAGACTGACCCATGAGATAGAGTCAGTCAGCCCTGGATTTGAACTCCAGCTTCAACCACTGAATAGCTAGCTCAATGGCATTAGACAATCCTATCAGCCTCAGATATGGACATCTATGAAACAGGTATATACGATCTCTTACAAGTTACTGACAGGATTCAAACTCACATGACATTGCCGACCCAGAGTAGCGAGTACTCAAAAAATGTTAGCTGCCATTCTCAGCCTTACGTGGCAACCACGCCCAGACTCTCTGAGAATTACTAAAGAATCACATCACAGTCACATTCTCACCATTAATCCATACCCCCTTCCACATTTCTGTGAATTCTGTTTTAGCAAGATTATTTATAGCTAAGTGCTGTACTTTCCCAAACAAGTTCTGGTAATCAACACACCAGAGGGTTCTCTGAAAGAAGGATAGGTTCCCATTAAACCACAACCGGACCCTGGGAAAATAGAAAAAGTAAGCCCTCCACCTACCCACCCCATACCCACGCCTGCACCACAAGCACCTGCCAAACCAGCGGTCAGGAACGGGGAGAAAAATCAATACTGGGTCCTCTGTCACTGTTTCACAAAGTGGCTCTGTGTGCGTGTATTTTGCACCACTCGCAGGCAAACAAAATGGAGTGGTGCAGTTAATTGAAAAACAGCTCTGCCCTGCCTGCCATAATTGACATTAAGTACTGTTTGGGGTAGGAAATCAGCCATTTCCAATTGATATTAAACGGGAAATCATTTAACATCAATGGATATAAACCAGGCGCAATTGTGCTGAATTAGGGAGAAACGCTTTGGCTCATGTTAAAAAATGTTTCTGTGAAGTGGGATTTTTCAGAGTAAGTGAATATTAAGTCAGCTTAATACCTGTATTAGGAAAAAGAAGAAACCACTTCTCAGTCTCCCCTCAGGGTTGGGAGAAAGCTGCCAAATGCTCTTTTGGAAGAAGCCACTTTCTAAGGTGGTCTTGTCTTTGTAAAACAAAGTGGAAAGAAGGCATAATCTGGGAGAACAGGGGGAAGACAGTCTCCGGCAAGTTTCCCCAACACTGCCTGCTGTTGGGGGAGAAGTTGGAGCTCCGTGAGGAGAAATGGCTGGGGAATCTCTGGGCCTCCCTCTGAGAAAGGGCCATGGGGACTGTGCCTCTGACAAGGAAAAAATGAAAACACAGATAAGAAAGGGAAAGAGATGCCTTACGTGGTCCCTCTCTTCCCAATTCCTTTTTATATCATGAACTGGCACGTTCTGGCAGTCCATGGCTTCTCCCCAGCCTGCGATATCACGGAGAAGATGCCCTAATCAAAGTAGTGCAAACTCTTCTTCAGAATTCTGCCTGATCTCTTATCAATGGGGGCTTAGAGAGCTCTCCATTATTGTCCAAAGGGGATAAACACCAAATCTGACTTGTAATCCTCCGCTCCCCAAAAGAACGAGGAAGAGAGAGCGAAGAGGAGAAAAGGAATGTAAGCGTAGAATACGACTGGAAAGAGAAGACAAGGGCCTTGCAGGTAGAAACTGACTTCCAGGGAGAGAGGCAAGAGGGGTGTGAAGTGGGCCCTTCACGGGTCCTCAGAGAGTCCAGGGCTCCATGTTACACATGAGGAAACTGAGGCCTACAGATGTTCTGTGACATGTCCCAGGTGGCAGAGCTACTCAGCACCAGTTCCCAGTCCTGAACTCTCCCAATTCATTGTCCATTTTTAATGCCACATCCCATCTCAAGAATAAAGAGAAGAGAGAAGGAGGGGGAAAAAGAAAGGAAGGGATGGAATAAAGACAGTCGCAGAAGTACAAGGGTCATGGGTTGGCCTAGAATTTCTCTTTTGGGCGTAAATTTAAAAAATAATACTCATCTCTGAGTTGACACCATTGCAAGTGGTTGGCATTATCCAGAACACAATTCGTCAGCCCTGAGAGCTTTGTGTCTGGAATGGTGGCAGTTACATGCACAGGCCTCCGAGGGCCTGCATCTCCTTGCCTGTGAAATCTCCATGGCATTCGTGTGACTAAAACAACCAGCCAGGTTTCAGCCCAATGAGAACTCAATGATTGAGTTCTAAGGCAACATCCAAGACCTTGTCCTTTTGAATGGGTTTTGCATAGAAATAACATTCGCGCCCTCTCAGATAAAGAAGCTAAGTGAACATGTATAAAGATTACATACATCACTCACATCTCCTGCAACAGGAGGCAGCCCGGTCCGCGAGTGGTGAACACGGTGGCACTCTCAGAGTGGAAGACGGGAAACCCTTCCTCAGGGCCTGTCTGCTCCTTCAGGGCCCAACGCTAGTAGCCCTTTTCTGGTGCCATGCCCTAAAAGTGAAGCAACAGAAGATCAAGGTCAGCTGGCAGAAAAGCCTCCCGTTCTCCTTCCCCTCACAGGATATGGCAGAACCAACAGGGCGCTGCTGCCACAGCCTCAAGACACAGTCATTGATGTCAGTGCCAGGGATGAAGTGTGGCCTACAGGCCACATGCAGCCCATGATGGCTATGAATGTGGCTCAACACAAAATCATAAATTAAGTTTTTTGCTCATGTTTTCATTAGTGTTTGTGTATTTAATGTGTGGTCCAAGACAACATTTCTTCTTCCAGTGTGGCCCAGAGATGCCAAAAGTTTGGACACCCCTGGTGTAGAGGGTTGAGGAAGCTGTTCAGGGTTTTATTTCCTCAGCTTTCTCTCCTCAGGCCATGGCCTTAGCAGATTTTTCACAACTATGCGCACAAAGGCTTTGACTGCCTCATCAGCCCCTTACTCACAGGGGTCAATCATGTGGAAGTAAGCAATGGCCACAATATCCCTGGCTATTCTCTGACCCCCTGGCTTGGAAGAAGAATGTCTCACAAGCAGGACTATGGCTATTTCACTGGCTCATTAAGTCAACCAACAAGCACAGCACTGAGCATATACCCCAGAGCAGACACCATGCTGGACCAGAGCATTCAGAGATGCAAAAAACACATTCCCTGCCCTCAAAGGACTTGGCAATATTAGAGGATTTATTGAATCTTCCTTCACATCCAGTCACTACGCATAGAAACAAATGCTCACATTGATGAGGCTGCCTCACTCGCTGCTCCAGCCTGACTTCAGTTCCTAAAGAGCTGACTAACGCTCTTGTCACAGGGCCTTCATATATGCCATTCCATCTTTCTTGAATGTTTTTCCTTGTTGCCTACTCAGCTTTCAAATCTGGGTTCAAACATGACTCCCTCAGGGAAAAGTTCTACTCACATCCAGCCTGGGTCAGCTTTCCTTGCTCTGTATCTCCCTTTCCTTCTTAGTTTGTGATCACCCATTCATTTATGTGTTGCTGCACATCTATCTCCACACCCCCCACCCCCAGACAGTGAGCTCAGAAGGAGAGGAGCGGTGGTTGTTTTTGCTCGCTGTTGAGGCTCCACACCAGCACAGAGCCTGGAACAGCTCGGATGCTCTATAAATACTGGCTGATCCTTGTTGAATGAACCAGGAGGAAAATGGTAATAAAACACTTCTGTCAACAAAAACTGCACCCTAGTTCTTCGTGCTAGATGTCTAGGTGGAAACTACTTATATAGCTGCCTTGAAAACTTCACCATCACTTGAATGCCCACATGGTTTCCAAAGAGTGAGTGTAAAGGTTTAGGAGAGTAGATTCTATATCAGATTCGGCTGTGTTCAAACCCCATTTCTGCTAGATTCACACTGCTGAATAAAGGCTTACCCTCTGCAGCAGGTGGAAAAATGCCTCCCAAGAAGATATCCAGGTCAAATCCTGGGAACTTGTGAATGTTACCTTACTAGTAAAAAGGGTCTTTGCAGGTGTAATTAAATTAATTTTGAGTTGAGGAGAAAATCCTGGGTTATCCACATAGGCCCTCGGTGAAATCTCAGGTATTTTTATGGAATAGACACACAAACAAGAGGGGAAGGCAGGGTGACCACAGAGGTAAAAATGAGAATGAGGCAGTCACAAGTTAAGGGTTGCCAACAGCCCCCAGAAGCTGGAAGAGGTGAAGATCGGATTCCCCCCTAGAACCTCCAGAGGGAACACAACCCTACCAATGCCTAGATTTCAGGCTCTGGGCCTCTAAAACCATAGCAGAATGAGTTTCCATTGTTTTAAGCTGCCCAGTTAATGATAATTTGTCACAGCAGCCACAGGTATCTAATACAATTTCCCTAAACCTCAGGTTCCCAATAGGTAAAATGGAGACGATGACACATACCTGGCACGGCTGTAGATCTAAGCAAATCAAAAAGTGCCCAAGGAGTTACCCAACCCCGATGATCATGTTTATTTAAGATGGAAACATTTAGATCAAAAGAGAAGTTTCTGTCAATCACTTGATAGCTGGGTCTATAACTCACTTTTCAATCACCCGAAAATAAGTCATGCTGCAGGCATACGATGATTCTTCTTCCACTTCTGGCTCAGATGCCCCCCGTGTCATTTCCACACTGCCACAATGTCAGGGAAGCCAGAGACATGCCTGAGCTGTCTGAATGGGAAGATCAGGTTCTCTATCTTAGTATCCCCAGAACCCAGCCTAGCATCTGCAATGTAGTGGATGGTCAGTTAAGGGTTGGTGAGTAAATGAGGCTGGGTCATTACAGGTCAAACAAATTCACTCACCAAGTGGAACAAAGAAGGACAAGGGTTTCAGAATGAAGGAATGATAAACACTATTTACCCACATGAGTAGCACACCACATCCTTGAACCATCACACTAAAGATGATGATGATGGCACCATCCAGACTACTATTTCCCAGCATGACAAGCATCCCGCCAGCATCTAGATGGCCCTAACATGATCAAGTGAGAGTAATTCTCCTCAATATACCTGCCTTTCCAATAGCTCTTACATTTAGCAAGAAACATTCTTTAAATAATTCCTGAATGATTCAGCATCACACACACTCAAAACATTAACAGGTTTTGTTTACATTTTTGCTTTTAACTTGGAATGAAGGCATAATGGGAGTTGATCTGCTAAAATCAAAGAGGTTAATTTTCATTCTGAGAGTGATGCTTATTCAAGGGATTAATGTAGGTTAGGCTAAAAGTTGCTTCTATGACTCATGTCCGTTTTTCACAATTTCTCCTAGCATGATTTCCATCTCTAGGCAATAAGTGAGCTATTTTGAGAGTTGCCTGTATGTGGAGGTAGATTAATTTCCTTGGATAGTATTTTCAGTGGGTTTAAATTTGTTGAAGTGATAACCTTAGTAATTATAACTACTAGTGTAACATTCATTATAAATCTATTTTAAACATGTGAGAGATATTTTATAACCATATAAATATGGATCACTCAGACAGACCACAGCCAGCATAACAAGAACAAAACTTTTCATGAACGTCTGTTTGCAAGAAGAGAGGTTGTTTTCTTACTTTTTAATTTTAGGGTGAATAATAGCTGTTGGCTGATTTGAAGTTAGATCAGCATGCATAAGCCCAGACAGGGAGATGAGGAGGCTTTAATTTAAGATTCTGGAAAATCTCAAGCTATATTTTAGGGGTTGCTGTCTTAGAGATTCAGAATCACAGATTCTAAAAGTTTTTTATTTCATTAAAAGATATATGGGAAAGGCGGAGGAACCCACAAGACACCCTAAAACACATTAGTTAGATATAATTCTCATTATATATATTTGCTCGAGGGAGCCCTAAGTCTCCAGGGAAGAGTTCAATGCTTTTCAAGGTTATATATTCACTTCCTCACTCACATGTGTTTACAAAGAGTCAGCTATGTGCCAGGCGCTATTCTAAGCACAGAGGACAAGTAAGTGAATAAAGCCCTTTTTAAGCTTACATTCTAGCAGAGAAGATGAATCATAAACAAAATTAACCAGCAAATTAATAGAAAATTATCAGAATAGTGTAAGTTCTATAATAGTAGAATAAAATAAGGTGATATGATGGTTATTTGCTGGGTGGTCTAGGAAAGTCTTACTGAGGGGCTATTTAACTTGATCTCTCACCATCTCTACTTTTCTCTAAATACTTATAAGTCAAAATGGAAAAAAGAGAAGCAATGTGTGGCAACATCAGAAAAGAGGAAGATGAGATTTAGCATCTGAGTGAGACATTCCTAAAACTTCATTTGAAAAAACATCATTATAGGTAAAACGACCATATTCAAAATACTCCCAGTGAATAAGCCACCGAAATGACACCTCTGCCCCTCACATCTGCTGAGGACTGCTTATGGCCAAAGGTGCACCTCTTTCTTGTGACTTCATGGAAAGCATTCATGTTAAACCATATATTATTAAATCCGAAATGTCATCAATTGTGAGGTACAAACCAATCCTAGAGATGCTAAAATGTTAGAACATGAATGCCTTAATATCTATGACACAGAGTAATTCTCTCTTCTTTTTCTTCAGACTAAGTTTATATGTATTTCCTATTGGCAATGTGAGCACATGCCACACCCTTACTTCATTGACTGGGTTTCATCCCCCCACTTCCTTCCACACCTTTTGAAAATTCTTTAAGCCACCATGAACACTGTCTCAATGGCTACTGGGCAGTATTTCAGGGGGAATGGGAATTCTCTCTTCCACGCTTACAAAATTATCTTAGATCTGAACTCCACTCTTGAAATATGTCTCTCACCCAGTTCCACTGGGTTCTTAACTCTTTCCTCACGTGAATTCTGTTATCATCCTCTCATCAACCTTTGGACTTGACGGTACCAATTTCCCAAATCCCCTCAATGCCCAGCTGTACCTGGTAGGCTCAGTCAGATAATCAGTCTTCCCAGATGATTTGGCCCAGGACCTTCCTTCCTTGATTTCCACTCCTCATGAGTAGCTCTCTTACTGGGTTTGCTAGAAATGCAAGAACATGGGTTGGGTTCTTTATTTGGAATCACCAACCTCTAAACTTTTCCTTTGCCTATAAATCAAAGCCTCTCTCTATGATAAAATACCAAATTCTTTGTCCTAGATCCAACCAGAACCCTTAAGTAAAAATCATTAACACAATCTATTAATTTGGGGAAATAAAAGATAAGATGCAAGATTTTAATTCAAAGAGTAGAAGATTTATTCTGACTAAAGATAAAGGAAGTATGGATAGTGGCAGTATGAGACCAGATTCTAATGTAGAAATACCTCAAAATCTGATAAAATTCAAAGCAGAAAAGGGTACTGAAATATCAAATAAGTATCTATAATTTGTCATTGAATATATTTGTGTTCTTTGCTCTCTCCCTCTAACAGAAAAACCAAGGTACAATGAAAGCTTTTTGTGAAAGTTTCTAAGGAAGGGTAAGTGAATGAGCTGAATCATCAAGTAATTAAAGATTAGAAAGTAGAAAATGCACCAAAGTCTTCCTCACTTGGTCTAAAAGCCAAGTGGAGCCTGGCAGCGAGAGTTGCAGACTTGGGACTTTGACTGTGGTGCTATGTCAGGGTCTGACAATGCTGCACTCTGTACCACGTATGTCTGAATGGGTGCTAAAGAGACTGGATTCACTGAGAACATTCTCTGCACTATTTAGGAATAGCTAGTCCAGTGATACTGGAGAAGAGGAGACGGACACATTCTCCACGACCGCTCATCTGATGAAACCAAAAACTCTAAAGCTAATCCAGTGAATTGGCAGGTCTGTTCTGAGAGACAACTTTGAGTGACTGGCTGTTAGATTTTTAATGAGACTTCATTAAAAAGAATAAATAGGGACTCTTGACACTTAGAATTCATAATCCATCCATTCTCTTTATTTCTATAAAAGGCACATGGTATATTTAAAATAAAAAATTCTGATGATTTCCCTTTTTTATTTCAAGATAAAGCACAAAATAGAGGAGAGTCTCATTAAGTAGGAATAACAGTGATGGGAACTGTGGCTGAGATTAGCCCTGCTCAGGTTGAAGGGAATATTGCTTCTCCCCGACAGTATTTTTTAATTACACTCCTGATTTTCTATTTGGAGACATCATAGACCTGGCAAATTGTCACATAACCACAAGTCAAATATGTGTTAAATATGAGAAAATGCTGCCATTTTTATCTGATTTGTGGTTCATTCATACACCGTTATCAACTTTTAATTAAATAATATAAAATACGCGTGGTTAGCAGTTTGACTTTTCATTTCCTCACTATGTCAGCAATTCAACCTGATTGTTCCCACCTACCCTAGAACTACACATTAAGGATGGAACCCTTGTATGGTACTGATCCAATATCTGGACAATTTTAGCCCCTGCTAAAAATAGCCACTGTCCAACCATATCTTCACACACACACACACACACACACACACACACACGCCAAAGAATACAGTCCATCAAAAACACAGTGTGCTTTTTAGAAGGGACAGCAGGAGGCTTCATTGTCTGACTTTCTTCTGTTTCATCCCTTTCCCCCGTGTCATATTCCTTGTTGATTTATAGTCTACTAAGTTCATTAAAGATCCAGCGTGACTCTCATGGAATTGCCTAAGGCACTGAAAGAAAGAACTTCCTTGCAGGTTGCTATGGACTTAGACAGTTTACCTCTTCATTAAGGCTGCTCTTCCACTGGACAGTTTGCATATCGCTGTGCCATAGAAGCCATTTGCTTCTTCCTTAGCCACTACCCCCACCTCTTCACATTCTTCCAAAGAACAAAGACAGATTGAAGACAGGGAAGTAAAAAATGAAACCAAAATACCTCCAGTCCCTATTTTTGTTATTATGACTGTTCTTATCATCTTCAAATCTATTCTACTGACCTACTTCACAGGATACTGTTCTGTATGCTTTAATTTTTCAGTTTAGAACTGAATGAGACAGGAACCCTACAGAGAAGGCCTTGGAGCCTGGGTAGGTATAGAGTCCTTGCTGAAGAAATACACACTCAGCCTCACTCCTGAGGACACGAGCGGTGTCCTTGGGAGTATATTTTCCTAGGGTATTCTTGGAATTATCTGAAAGACAGAGGTGTCCAGGAGGAGGCAGCTTTATTTGTAACCCAAATGAAAATAAAAGAAATTAGTTAAGTGATAATAACCAAGAAGTGATGCTAAAAGGGAAAACCTTCTTATAAATAAACTTGATTTATTTATAGTTAAATGTGTGATTACAAAAAAATATTTTCAGCCAAACCATAGAACTTCTGCTTAATAATAATAATACTTAGCACTTATACAAGCACTTTCCATCTGCAAAGTGTCCTACACACATTAAGTAATTAATCGTTAACAACACCCCAGGGAGGTAGGTAAGTATTACTCAAGTATTCTCTTGAATGTTTGAGCCAGTATAACAGCGTATCCACAGTGGATTGTTGTGTGACTGTGTATGTGTGTGTGTGTGTGTGTGTGTGTGTGTGTGTCCTGTTCCACTCTTACTGAATTCAGGACTTTGGAGTACTTTATAAATAGAAAGACAGCCCATGTGGGGAATGTTTGAAGCCTTTCCAAACTGTGGCTTTGGCATTTCCCTAATAGAATCAAAACAAACTCTGAGGTGGTTTCTCCAAATCTTGCAAGGGTTTGAAGTAATTGGGTGAACAGTGGTTTATACACAGGAAGCCAACCACTCCCTCTCTTCCCACATTATTCACTTCTTGGTGTTTTGGTTTTCACCCTCATTTGATAATAAAGTCTAAAATCTCACTTTTAGAAAGATTTTACTCATTAGGCAGAGGAAGAGTTAGGAGAGAGTAAGCACATAGGACATGGCCCACCATGGGAGAGCCTGGCATCCCCAGAGAAAGATAAGACATGGACTTGAAGAACAATAGTTCTGGATCTTGGGGGAAGGTGCCAGGAGAGTGAGTCAAACTACAGTACAAACAAGAGAAATCACTATCAAAGGCCAAGGGTGCACCTTGTCAGAGCAGGAGCATTTGAGTTGCCCCTACAAAATGGTCAAGGTGAATGTTCAAAATGCCCATGGTAACCAGTATTTCCATTGTCCTTTGGCTGAAGGCATTGTGATCTCAGCACATAAAGGCTGCTGTTGAAGCACTGGTCTCTTTCCTGGGTCAGATAACAAGCTGCTAAAACGACCTTGGCTTTTTTCATTGATTTCTTCATTTATTCATTAATAATAGCTAGTGTATACTGAGCATTTCCTCTGTGAAGGGTATTATATTGAATTCTTTAGTTTTATTTGGTTACTTAATCTTTACCACAGTCCCCTCAGGAATATTCAACTATTAGCCTCATTTAAAGATCAGTAAAATGAGGCTTAAAGAGGTTTAGTAACTTGGTTAAGTCACACAGCTAGTAAGAGTTGGGATTAAATCTCATCTCTTAGATTCGTGATCCCACTCTCTAAACTATACTCTATATTTTCTTCTATTCATATGATTACTATCTAAGTAGATGCCTGGCTTAGAATTAGGATCCGACTATAAGAATAGACATGATTTTGCCATGTAAGAAGACAGACATAAAAAAATTCACAAATACATATGCCACTTCAAGTGGGAATCAGTATTGTGAAGAAAAATCAATGGTGTGAAACATACAGGAAACATCATTTACATCAGAGAATCAGAAAAGTCCTCTCCAAGAAAATGACATTTACTCAAAGTAGTAGAAGAGCATTCTAGGCAGGGGTATGACAGGTGTGAGGGCCCCAGGTGGGAAGGAGTTCAAGAAACTGACAGTGGAACAGTGTGGGGAGTAGACATTGATCCAGCGGGACAGGCACACAAGACGAGGTCAAAGAGGGAAGCTGGGGCCAGATCATCACACAGGGCCTTATGAGCCATATGATCAGTTAAAATTAAGTTCAGCTGCATATAACCAAAATACAAAATAACAGTGACATGAAGAAAAACACATTGAAGAAATCCAGAGATTAGAATCCAGGGTTAGAATCACAGCTCCATGGCCTTTAGGATTAGGATTCCTTCCATCTTATTACACTGCCATCCAGCACATGGTTTGCATTTGACAGGACCCATCATGGTCCAAGATGAGTTGTATAGATCCAGCTATCACATTTGCACCAAACAAAAGAAAGAAGGTATGAAGAGCAGGCCAAAGGGAAGCTTCCTTAAAGGATCCTTCCCTGAACTCTCAGGCAACATTTCCACTTACATGTATTTGGCCAGACTGTTACAGAACCACACTTGTTTGCAAGGGAGGGAGAGAAATGAAATTTTGTAACCAGGCAGATTCTGTTACTGGGATGGGGGTGGTGGCTAGAATCGTAGGGGAACATGGATATCAGGAAGGCCCTTGGTAGTCTCTGCTGTACTACAATGGAGAGTTTGGATTTTATTGTCAGTATGACACAAAGCCTATACAGAAAAGGTTTTAAGAAGGGAAGTAGCATTATCAGGTCAGCATGCTTAGAAATTTTGGCTGTTTCATGAATGGGTAAGAGTAGAAATAGGGACATCAGCTAGAGGCTACCATGGTGGCCCAGGAAAGAGATGTGGCTTCGATAAAGGCAGAATCATTAGAAGTGGAAAAACCTTGTAGAACCAAGATCTAAATCAAAGATAAAAGAACAGAAATATTTACATATTTTACATAGGAATGGGGCTGTGAGAGTTTTCCAGTTTAATACCTAAATTGGCGACAGGCACAACCATATTGCTGAAGGCACCACTTACAGAGATGGAAAATACTAGAGAAAAGAAATATTTGAGTGTGTTGGGGGAGTGTGGAGAGGTTTTAGTTCTTAGATTTAAAAGACAAGTGAGTTATGCAATTGCAGATTTAAAAAATAGAGTTGGACACACAGGCCTAGAATTCCAAAGTTGCAGCTAGAGACAGATATTTGGGAGACAATGCATGTAAATGATGTTTCAATCTCTGGGAGTAAAATAAATTCTCTTAGGGAGAGAATAAAATATAAGAAGAAATAGATACTATGGTCTTAGGAAGGACAACAATTAGGACCTAGTAAGGAAAGAGGAGGCTGAGAGGAGTGATGAGCAGTATAAAAGGGAAGCCAGGGAGTGCAGTGGCATGAACACTGAGAAAAGAGAATAATTCAGAAGAAAAGGGAAGTCAACTTTGACAAATGCTACTAAGAAGAGATCAAGAAAAATGAGAGCTGAATAGTCAATATTCGGGGGAGCAACACAGAGACCATTGGTGACCTCAGCAGGAACAGACTGGAGTTGGGGAATAAAAAAGACATCTGTGTATGTATTGAAGAACAGCTATGAGGTAGCAAGTGGAGGAACAAGCATTTGTACAGACATTTTTTATGGGACTTGGCTGTGAAGGAGAATAAGGATAGTAACTGGAGGTAGGTACAGGGGTCAAGAGGAGATATTTTAAGACTGGGAGCTACTAATGCTTGTTTGAAAGTCAATGGAAAGAATTTTGTAAGGAGGAAAGGTTGATGCAAGAGAAAAAAGGGTATACCAATGAAAATCATTGTCTGAAAATAAAAAAAGGAATTATATGTAAAATATACAGGAAAGGTCTAGTCTTTGACTGAGGGGAATACACATTTTTCAATGCCACAGGCAGGGGTTGGAAGAGACAAGAGTGGAATCATATATGTTTATGGTTATAGTGGAGATAAAAGTAGAGTTTTTTCCAATGCCTTCAGTTTTCTCTGTGGTAACACAATTACAACTATAAAGAGTAATCTTTCCCATTTATCAGATTGGCAGAGATAAAAGAGATGAGTAGCATGTTGTGGTGGTAAGCTGGAAGGTACTGACATTCTTATACACCACTGAAAAAAAGTGTGAATTGGAGCAGTCTCCATGAAGAGCAATCCAACAGCATCTATCAAAACTAAAAGTGACACACCTTTGATTCTGCATAATATTTCTAGGGACTTATCTTACAAATATACCAACTTATATACAAAATGATGTATTTACAATAGCCAAGTGCTGGAAGCAACCTAAGTGCCCATCAGTCAATGAGTGGATCAAAAA
>VMDR010003744.1:0-68124 GCA_007922815.1 Macrotus californicus
CCCCGTGATTTTTTTAATCTTGACATTTAGTTTGTCAATTGTGTCATTGCCATTTTCAATTTTATTTTTAAATGTTTTTTATTTTCTGACCAATTTGAAATAATGTATATACAAAGGACGAAAACCTTGTTTTCTGTAATACAGGATACAAAATTCTCCCTGGGTTTTTTCTAGTTCAAAGGCCATGGTAAAGAAAGCTACTTGAGGAAGGGTCTTTTGTTTGCTTGTTGTATTTCTAGTACATAGAAAAAAATCCTGGCAAGTAATCGTTTTATATGATTTAAAGATTCTTCTGGCAGAGCTACCACCCACTAACACTTGGACAGAGAAAAAGCAGAAGTCATTGCTGCTCACAGCTCTAAGGGAAAGAAAGCTGCCAGGCAGGGCCATACAAAGAGATCCGACCTGGGGACAGGGAACCAGCACACTGCGACTGCAGGGGGCGGTTTATTGATGGCAAGCAGGGTGAGTTAGCCAGGCTTCATGGGATCCCTGTGGACTAGCTAATGTGAATAATTTTGAGGTCTCTGGAGTATATGGACTAGCCTTACTTGTTGCCCCAGGGTGCCCTGTGGCCCAGAGTATGAGACTTTGATGCCACCAGTGGGTGTGCGGTGGGCCCTCAATCAGCTGCTCCAGAAGGTAGACCGACCAGGTCTAGCCAGGGCCTGCAAACTGAGTCAAGGCTGCATTTTTAAACTGTTAATATAATTTAAATTATATTACAGTAGTAGATGTTCAATATATATTTGTTGAATGAACTGTTTACTGTTGAATATTATTTATGGTGCATTTTTGAAATTGAATTTTTTTTCTGTTTGGTATGTTTTAGTATATAAATACAGCATTATAAACATGATTAGGAAGAATATTGGAACAGCTATTTTTTTCCCATACGGATATTCTCACATGTTTATCCTTTCAGATGAACTTCAGAATAACTTTCGGAGTGCCAAACATTCCTTTGAAAGGTTATTTGGAACTGAAATCAATTTGCAAATTGATTAAAGAGAATTATGAGTCAATGATATTGAGTCCTCTTAACTTCAAAAGTGGTAAGTGTTTCAGCAGGTATTATGCAGCAGAACAACCCAAAATGAGTGACCTAACACGGTAACATCCATGTGCTATTTCCCACGGCCCTAAGCACTGGGTGTATTGTAGTTGGGGGTTACTTTCCTCCTCACAGCTCTTCTGGGACTGCTCACAGCCTGTGGTCAGCAGGAAGCTCAGCCTCACTGCCATGTCTGACATTCAACAATGGCAATCAGCTAGTGACACTCTGCCCCCTGCTAAGGAAGCTGAACCCCCTCCCACATCCCCCTATCTGCTCCCCCTCAGCCCGTGCCTCTTCCCCACACATCCATCCTCACCAACAGGGCAGCACATACTTTGTTAAATAACAGAGAGTTTGCAAGCAGACAAGCCCTAATGCACACCACATAGCATCTGTGTCGAACTTACTGACAACTCATTGGCCAAATCATGTCACATGACCAAACTCCAAGTTAAGGGGAGGGCCAAAGAGATGACATCTGGAGAGAAGAGGAGCAGGGTCCCATTGCAAATGGGCATGGGTACCCAGATAGGAAGACATCATGGGCATTAAACATTTGACATAGTGGTCCCTTTGGGCAAAAGCTATTCACATCCCTGCCATGCGCTCATACCCAGCACGTCTAATAGCCTCATCTCTACGACAGGCTCAAGCTCAGACTCAGGCTCGAAGTCCAGGAATCATCGGAATGAAGTCCAGAGAGGAATGCATTTCCACAGGTGCAGACCCTCCTGAGCTGGAGGGCTCTTAAGTGAGAAGTCACCTGTGTCTCATGCACCCAAAATGCATTGACATGACAGGGGAGATAACAGTACACATTTCCATTCAAGATGGGGAATAACGGGAAATAAACAGTAATAACTAACCCATAACAAGTTTGGAATTCACTAGGAGCTTGTCACTAATTTCCGAGATTCCAGGGTCAACAAGCACTCCTTGCTTAGGACCTAATTCTTCTCCCCAGGAAGGCTTCCTGAATCCACTTTCTAACCAAAACCTTTGGTTCCGTCTTCTAACTCCTTGCTACCCACACAAAGTTAGAGACCTCTCTTCATTCTGCAATGCCTTTTACCCCTTTTATTTCAAACTACTGGTGCTTACCAAAATAATTCTCTCAAAAACCATGGGATTTTATTTAGGAATCTTATTGGGGTCCCCGCCCAATAAGTACCCCACCCATGGCCATTTTTTTTTTTAGATAAAAAAACTGCTTTGAGTGTGTTGGGCGTGGGGTCAACACCTCCGGTTCTCTAGAGTCACGTTGTCTAACTGGGAGGGGCTGCTAGTGGGAGTTCCAGTCTCACTGAGGCCCTAACGGGTCACCTTGGGGCACGGCTCTGGTTTTTTATCTTTACTCTGACTCTGCTCATTTGAGGATGTTTTGCCAGCCAGAGAGACTTCCTAGGGCCCTCTCTATGTTCTCCAATTCTGCTTGAAAACAAAATAATTCCTACTTTACTTCATCTCTGCATATTTGTCATCTGCAGCTAAGAGAAGCCAACTGGTACTTTTTCAACATGCTACCAGAAATCTCATTAGCAGGATCCACAAGTTGGTTCGGGCCATTGCTCAGCTTCCACATTTTTGCCAGGTGTTCTACTGTACAGGAGACAGGCCACCCTTGCTCGAATATCCAGGAGCAATTTTCAGCTTCCACTCGGAGTTTTTATGTTTTAATTGGGAATGGATTTCTTTAAACACACACACACACACACACACACACACACACACACACACACACACACACAGCACCAACTGTAAAGGCAAAGTTAAGTATGCAAACTCATGAAAAGGCACAGCAGTTAAAAGTGAAGCAATTCACGTGGCTGACAAAGGGCTTATATGTAGCTTAGGCGAAAATACCTCCTATAAATCAATCAGTAAAAGACAACCCAGTAGAAACTGTAAGAGAGGAAAAGGCAGTTCAAAAAACAAAGGAAATCCAAGTGGCCAAAAAAGAGAAAATATGCTAAATTAGAAATCAGGAAACACAACGAACTACCATTATACACACACCATAAAGACTAATATTAAACAGATTGACAAAGGGTACAGAGTTTCAATTAAGTGAGATGAATAAATTCTGAAACCTACTGTAGAGCATCGTGCCTACAGTTAAGAATATTATATTGCATACCGAAGATTTTTCTAACTGAGTGGATCTTATGTAAGTGTTCTTATGACAAAATATAAATAGTGAGGGAGCACAATTTGGGGGTTGGTGGGTACGTTATTGGCATCGATTGTGGTGATGTATTCATTTCTGTGTACTTGTCTCCAAATGTGTCAGATTGTATACATTAAATATGTACAGCTTTTTGTATGTCAGTTACATTTCAAAAACATGGTTAAAATACTGACTGATAGAGTGGTAAAAAAAGAAAAAGACAAGAAAAGTCAGCCCTGGCTGGTGTGGCTCAGTGGATTGAGTGCCGGCCTGTGACATGAAATGTTGCTGGTTCGATGCCCAGTCAGGGCACATGCCTGGGTTGTGGGCCAGGTCCCCGGTTGGGGGTGTGTGAGAGGCAACTAATTGATGTATCTCTCGCACATTAATGTTCCTCTCCCTCTCTTTCTACCTCCTTTCCCTCTCTCTAAAAGTAAATAAATACATAAAAATCTTTTAAAAAAGCCAATACGCAACTTGTGTTCAACAGACATAAAAGAGATAGAAATTTCCTTTGTGTTCTATTTCTTGATTTTTTTTAATGTTACTTTATTGCAAAGCAATATTAAAATTACAGGAATGTGAAAATTAAAGATGTAAATTGTGTACGAGCCCATTTCATAATCAAACAAATGTCAACTTCCCACTAAAAAAAACCCAAAAAAAACAGACTGACAACAACAGCTGACAACACGGAGCAAAACAAAATGCCATACATAGTGGGAGGGAACACAATTCCATCAGCTATTTTTGAAAGCTTTGGCAGAATCCATGAAAGTTGAAGATACTCTCATCCCACTACCCAGGAACACCCATCAGAAGGACAGACCCAAAAGAATGTTCACTCCGATTTTTAGTGGCCTCACACTGGAAACAACCCAAATATCCAAATGAACTGAGCTATAATTATACATTGGTGCTCTGAACATCCATGGAAATGATCACACCGCAGTTACTCTCAACAATACCAATGAAATACATACACATATTATTGAGCAGAAGCTCAGTAGTATTCCAATCACATGTAAAGAAAAGAGGATCCAGCCACCCCTCGGGACTTTAGGGATATATACATAAGCAGTAAAGGCATGAGTAACTGAAAGGCAGTGAGACCCATAAAGGCGGTGGTTGGCTGGTGCTGGCCCAGGATGCATCAGGAGAGCTGACTGGGCATCTCAACCCAATTCTATGTTGGCAGCTTGGCATATGCAATGGTGGGTATACTTACATCATGCACATAAGCAAACACTACAAGGATGTGTGCATATACATGCATGAGATAAACGACAAATTTCTACTGCTCATGAAATTATGTCACCAGTTCATCTTTCATTTAAAATGTTTTCCTACAAAGAACTTGCTTTCACGTGACTCCCTTCAAAAAACAGAAACAAAAACAAGGCCTAGCTCTGCATGGGGGAAGTCTTTTTGATGAATGTGCCAAGGGTTAAATATAATGGAAATTCATTTTTATCTCCCCTACATTTTACTAATCTGGACATTTGCTCGCTTGAGAACACACGATGTGCTGAATTTATGGTATACCGTCCTGTTTCAGAGAAATAAAGCATCTTAGATTATATTCTTTTCAACTCATGGAAGGATAATGGATAATGAATTATTTAGTTTAATTAAAACCTCTTTATCAGATGGGCATTTACCCATGACATTGTCATGCACAACTGAGGCTCTGCACAAAGCGTCATTTCCATTTCTCCTCTCATTCGACTCTTGGATTCCTTTAATTGCATTTCAAATTACATCCATTTCCACCAAGTCACACTGTAAACGCAGCAGGAATATGTGCCTACACCTTCACCTTCAACATTAAAAATCTCTCTTTTCTGTTGGCTTTAAAATTCATCCTTTTCCCTTTGTGTTTGAATGAAGAAACCAAGAAACACTAAAATATGGTACTTAATGGGCTTAGAATAGACCGGTCTGGCTTGAATCCCAGCTCTACATTTGGGAAAATTACTTATCTTCTCTAAGACAGTTTTTTTTTTCTTTCATTTATAACATGGGGATAATAGTTTTTAAATACAATCAGATAACACATGTAAAACAGCACAGTTTTTGGCATCTGGAAAAAATAATTTGCTATAATTACTTTAACCAAATTTTCCTTCATGTCTGAAATGTGTTTTCATTTTAGGCACGGGAGGGTGGAGGGGTGCTGGGAGGAAAACATAGCCCTGTAACACTGAAGGGAGAGTCTGCAGATTCTATCAGAACATCCCCAGGAGACAGGCATCAGAGTCCAATCTCCTTCGAGTGGGAAGATTCCCTGAATTCCCAAGGGCTCTATGCCTACCCTCCATTCCCTCCCCTTACATGCTCATTATATTCTCAATTTCAATATTATTTTAAATTGCCTTAGTTTTGAAATGTTGCCAGATCCTTACAATTCTTACAGAAGTATTATAGAAGATAAAAAGCAAATAAGGGGATGAAGGCATGTAAGATTCTATAATGTGCCACAAATGAGCATTTCACTAATGATTTTGTGTGGAAGCAGGGAAGAGAATTACCGTACGCACAACAAGGCCAAAAATATTGTTGGATTCCTCAAAAAAGATGCATGTTTCTCCCCAAGGGTTTTCTTCATCTCTCTCCTTTCCCTTCCTAGCATGGCCTAAGGGAAGGGGGTGGGACATCTCTTAATCTCTAGTTATTCAGCTAAACAAAGTTTGATAACTGGGCCCCAACCACGGTGACAATGTGGAGCACTGCTGTCTCTCTAACTGTTCCAGGGTGTCGAGCTGACATGTCTATTCTTTCCTCTTGGGGCAATAAGTGTCTTCTCCCTTGCACACAGAAATTTGAATTTAAAAAAATTACTCTCACTCACAGCCAAGTACTCTCCTAGGCAAACACTTGACAACCTTCATCCAGAGTGAGAAGAGCATTAACATGGTATTAATATTGATGCTGACTGGGGGAAGGGGGGACGCGTAAAGACAGGCAGGCAGCCCAGGGAGGGAAGCGTGGCGATACAGGCATCATCTCAAACCTCACGACCACCGTATGAGTCCATTCGGCAGCTACACCCACTGGGAGAGAAGCCAAGGCTTAGAGAGAGGAAATCACTTGTTCTAATCCACACAACCAGTGTTTTATCGAAGGTGAGACCCAGTCCAAACAAATCCCAGGCTCTTAACAAAATCATGTGTTCTGGTGACTCCTGAAAACACAAAAATAATAAAAATAATAAAAAATAAAGTAAAATATATTCACTGGAAAAGGTTTCCATTTGCTCCACTTCTACTCTGTTCAGTAAACATATTTTATGTGCCTATGATGTCAGATACTAAGGTGGGTGTTAAATTTTTTTAAAGAAAAAAAAAACTGGCCATCACAAACAAATCAACAGACAAGTGTTGGAGAGGTTGTGGAGAAAAGGGAACCCTAGTGCACTGTTGGTGGGAATGCAGACTGGTGCAGCCACTGTGGAAAACAGTATGGAACTTCCTCAGAAAACTGAAAATCAAACTGCCTTTTAACCCAGCAATTCCACTGCTGGGATTATACCCTAAGAATCCTGAAACACCAATCCAAAAGAACCTATGCACCCCAATGTTCATAGCAGCACAATTTACAATAGCCAAGTGCTGGAAGCAACCTAGGTGCCCATCAGTCAATGAGTGGATCAAGAAACTGTGGTACGTTTACACAATGGAATTCTATGCAGCAGAGAGAAGGAAGGAGATCCTACCCTTTGCAACAGCATGGATGGAACTAGAGAGCATTATGCTAAGTGAAATAAGCCAGGCAGTGAGGGACAAATACCATATGATCTCACCTTTAACTGGAACATAATCAACAACAGAAAACAGCAAACAAAATACAACCAGAGACATTGAAATTAGGAACAATCTGATAGTGGCCAGAGGGGAGGGGGAGGGAACAGTGGGAGGAAGGGTTTCCAGGAAACACTATAGAGGACACGTGGACATAGCCAGGGGGGAGGGTCGGAGCGAGGGAGGGAGGTGGGATTGGCTGGGGGAAGGGAGTGGTGGGGGGAAAATGCAGACAACTGTAAACGAACAATAAAGCAATAAAATCATTAAAAGAAAGAAAACTGGACCTTCTTCATATTTTTCTCCTCTGTCCTGCCTACCTGTCTTGTGGAAGCAACACTGTATTCCTGGTTGTTTCTTATGATTTTGCTGTTCTTGTTACTGATTATTTCTTCATCACAAATTATCTGAACTTTGCCCACTTATCTGCAAAGCCCCCTCTCCTTTCCCATTCAGTTTGCAATTTCAGGTGGATCAGGTTGCTCTGTAAAGAAGATATAATTTTTTTTCAGGAAGCACTATAAAGGACACCTGGACATAACCAAGGGGGAGGGTGGGAGCAAGGGAGGAAGGTGGGATTGGCTGGGGTGGGGGGAAAATGCTGACAACTGTAACTGAACAACAATAAAGTAATTTAAAAAAAAAAGAAGACATAATTTCTAAGTCACAGCAACTGTGGCAGTGAAAGCAAAGGTATTCTTGTTACGGTTTTCAGGAGATGGTGGAGGTGGGTTAGGTCCAATTACTTACACGTGAAATTGTTACGCATGTGACAACTCTGAGGGAAAAAATAAAGGGATATTATCTACCTTTACATGCCATCACGTAAGACTAGATCACTTAGCTAATTTATCCTTGCAGCGACCCTGTAAGACAGGTATGTTATCTCCGTTGTGCAGACACAAAAACAGAACCAGAGAGATAAAGGGATGGACTAAAGATCTCAGAGCTAGAAAGTGGTACCTGTGGGATTCCAGCCAGATTTTCTAATTCTACGCCATCCCTTCCAGCTTCTGTTAACAATGGACCTCATCTTTCTCAGTGTCATAAAATTCTGCACAAATGGAGGCTATTATTACTTATAGGCATAGGAAGAATTCTGAAGTTGCAAATTAAACATCCCTTACCCCCTGAAGGATCTTTCTTTTAGCTTATGGCCTGGGATCCGCTTCCCGTACAACAGGCCATTTCTGCTGTGTCTGCCGCTGAGCGCTCTGCAGCCGGGGCAGTGGCCGCGGGGAGCCCCTCAGCACGTGTTTGCTGAAAACACTGCCTGGGCGGAAGAATGATGGACGAGTAGCAAATGTTTATGTTATTGGCCATATTCGCTTGAGTATAAATTAATTCCAGCTTTTTTTCCCCCTTGAATCCCTTTACATTTCCAGGCTTTAAAATTGAACGCGAGGAACAGAAACTAAACGAAACACCAGCTAGAGAAGTGTTGCCTGGGAAGAACGTGGAGTCTCCCGCAGCAGCATGCGGGCTGCATACTCTCTCAGAACCAAAACCATATGCTGAAACCAAAACCAGTCGCAAGGGCTGTTGTAACTCTGTGTGGTGCCGGGTGGGTACTGGTGGTACTGGGGGGACCACGTTGTAACATATATGACTGTCTAACCACTGGGCTGTCCACCTGAAACTAATACAAAATAATATTGAATGCAAAGTGTAATTGAGAATAAAAGATAAGGGCATGGCGGCCTGGGGAGAAATGGAAACATAGACACCATAGTTTGGACACTAGGTATTTGGTCAACAGTGACATAATATAGAACAATACACAAGACTTCAAAATTAAAATGAGAAACCTAGAAGGGGTTTTTTTAAATTTTTGTCCATTTGTATGTTTGTTTCTAAAGTTCCCCTGACCTTTGTTTTCTGTTAAGAACACATGTAAATCTTCTCTGGAAAAATACACCCTTGATCTCGGCCCGATGTTTCCCACAGTTTAAGATCAAATATGTATGAGTTTAGAATCAAAGATCACAAAATATGAAATGAAACAAACCGTAAGAGTAAATGTCAGTACAAGCAAAAGAAAAGCAGAATTAGGCTCCAAGAATTTTACATAATAGAATTATGAAATGCATCATCAAGATGACTTTGCAAAAATGTGTATTAAAGATATGGGAACAATAGGACGCAAAGGGGAGCCTTGTAGGAGGATCGATCACAGCAAAACAGAGTCAGAATAGAGACGAGTAAGCCTGGATGAAAGAGGGATGGGATTAGCCAAAGAACGTTTATGCACAACCCAGAGACAGGGCCAACAACATGGGGATCGGTGCGGAGTGGGGAGAGGGAGGGGCTGGGGGGAGGTGGGGAAAGGGAGAGAAAGCATGAACAACTGTAGCAGCATAAACAATAAAAAATGTTAAAAAAAAGAAAATTAGGCTTTTAAAAACTGAAAAAAAAATAAGTCATTGAAATTGAGAAAAAAGGGAATGATCACACAGCAAATTAGGCATAACTGACAAAAAAAAAAGAGTAAACAGAAAAATCTGAAATAATTACTGAAAATACAGGCCAGAGGTGAAAATTATGAAATAGAGATTAAGAGACGATGAAGAGAGAGTGAGAACCAATGTGATTTAATCAGATTTCCACAGGACAGAAATGGAGTGCAGGGAAGTGATGGAAACATATTCTGAGAGATCATGATATATTCTCAAGCCAAAGCAAGGTATCAGAGCAAACAAAGGAAAAGAAGCCCCACCGGACACAGCCCGGGGAACCCGGAAAAGAGCAAAGATGGGAGCCGGTCTCACGGGCAGCCAGAGCAGAGAGGCAGATGCAAACCCAGGGAAGAATGCTGCCCACCGCTTCTCAAAGCAAAAGCAAACTGACACGCCACTGAGAACTCCGACCACTGAAATCATGTTTCAGCAACAGAATTGAAATAAAATCCTTTCTTTATCCTCACCCGAAGACATTTCTTCCTTGCTCTTAGAGAGAGAGGAAGGGGGAGAGACAGAGAAATATTGATGCAAGAGAGAAGCATCAACCAGTTGCCTCCCATTCGCACCCGGACCAGGGACCTAAAGTGCCTGACCAGGAATCAAACCCACAACCCTTTGGTTACAGGAGGATGCTCCAGCCAACCGAGCCACACTGGACAGCGCTGAAGTCATTTTTATATAAACAAAAACAAGAAACTTTTATTACGTGCAGATTTTTCTTACAGGAAACTATAAAGAATATACCTTAACATACTATATTATGTTTTAAATATCTCCCAAAAGGAAGGAATGAGGTGTAAGAAGAGTTAATGGAAAAACTGATGAAGGCAGATATAGCTAAACAAACATGGTCATATAAAATAAAAATAATGTTTAATTTATTGGGTTAAATGATGGAAACAATACACTGAACAAAGATATTTTTGTGAGGGTGTAATCAGAGTTTAAATATTGTAAATTGCTTTCATTTTTTGAGGGAGATTAAAATATTAAATTTAGAATAGCAATAGAATATATAACTTCCAATATGAAAGACACACAAAAATTGGAGTAATAATATGGAAAAATAATGAAACATTTTGGTAAAAGTAGACCCAAGGAAACAGCAAAAGCTTATAAAAATTCGGACCAGACCAGTGCAAAAAACAAATCCCTACAACAGAAACAAGCCCAAATATACTAATACCAGAATGGACAGGAGATAGTCCAAAATGCCCAAACATCAAAACGGAGCTATCGTGAAAACTCTATTCTGCCGAGGGCTCGTGGTGTCTAAGGACAAATTCTTTGGAAGTATTTATTGACGGCACGCAGTGAAAATGGTGGTTCAAGTCCCAAACAATCAGAAAAGCTAGGTTCGGCTAGACCTTTACTACAGAATAGGTGTCCCTCCTTCTGCTTCACCAAAACATTACCTCACAGCTTTTTGACTAGCACGCCCCTATTACAGACTGGACAGCGAAGGCACAGAATAATCAGGAAATTTACCCAAGACTCCACCTCGGCGGGGGCAAGGGGGAGCCAGGTTTAGCCCCGCAACCTGCCGCACTGCTCCCAACTTGATTTTATGCGGTTGCTAGAAGTTCAAAGGCAGCCCCTGCACACAGGGGAGGACAGTGGGATGGAATCAGAAATAGCTCTTCTTGATTCAATTCAATGCAGAAGTTCCTCGCGGAAAGAGACTCAAAAGAAACCAGCTCACTCGGGTAGCACGATAAATAAATTACTGCGTGCCTGCCCGTGCCCACCACTGTGCCCAGCGTTGTGTGATGCACAGCCACCGAGCGAGGCGTTCACATGCTATCCTGAGCATCTATATTAACCCACGTATCTCTGTGGTTAAGGTGATCCCCTGCTGTGCCCGACAGAAATCCACTCTGTCCCTCTCTCTTTCCTCCTGAGCCCCATTCCCAACAGCTCAGCCCCTGCTGTGTATAAAAGGGTAGTAAGTATAGATAATCAAAATGTGACCCCATCTTGGTCACCAAACCTGGGATAAGACAGCCACAGGGAAGGAGTCACATTCCAGACCATCCCCAGGCACATGTGCCTGTAGGCAATCCTCCCAGGAGGCGGGGCTGGAGCAGCGGCTTAACCAACTTCATTTTCTGAGCACCACGAGGTCTTGTCGGGATCTTGGACAAGCCTGGCAGGTACTACAACTGGGGAAATTGTTTCCAAAGATGCATGCGAATTTATCAATGTTTCCTGGGACAAGCATGTTTTCCTAGGTAGCAATTTAGAAGGGCTGGGGTAAAAAAAGGTGCAGGCTTCAGACAGTGAGGAGGGAGAGAACAAACAGGAAACCAGGAACATAATCTCCATTTATTTTTCAAGCCGCCATTTCACATTCTGTGCCTCAGAAGATAGGAGCGGAGAGCGTCCCCATGGCAGAGGTGGGTTGTTTTCCTCCTCTACGCAGACATACAATGCAAACAGAATTAGCAATTAATTACTGAGAAGAGCTGATAGCATCCCAATAGCCGTCGCGGCAGCCGGCCCACCAGTGTCTCCGTAGCTCGTGGGTCTTCACACTATTTCCTGCTCCAGCCTCTTCGTGGTTCCCCGGGGGACAATCACTAAATCACTATTTCTCGATACTTCCCTCTGTCTCTTGGCTTATCAAATATGCTCACGGTTTGCGCTCCAAGTCTGGCTTTCCTCCCAAATTAGTCAAATGGTCACTTTCCTGAAAGTTGCTGGTTCCCTGGTCCACGCGGAGTAGTTTCTGAATCTGCACTCCAGGCAGGGGTGGGGAAGAATAGTAGGAATTCTGGGGGTGAGTCGGCTCCTCGGAGCACATCTCCAATATTCTTTTGCTAAGCCCCGCTCTGATCATAACAATGGTTGATTTCTTTAAATAATTTTCACTGAATAATTTTAATATAAATACGAGCTGCCACATATTGATCCGTTATCATCTGCCAGGCGTATGCAAAACCTGTGACACATTTTATTGTATTGAGTGCTCACAAACTGTGACCCTCCCTTCTCCCATGTAAGAACAGGGGAGGCTGCAAGTCAGAGACAGGAATTTGTCCTTGCTCCTGCAGTGGGGAGGCGGGAGAGCCCGGGCCCGAACTCAGGTGGGGTCAGGCAGCGCCTCAGTGGGGAGCAGAAGACCCGACAAGGTTGCAAAGTTGGTGGGTGCGGGGAGGCGGGAGAGCCCGGGCCCGAACTCAGGTGGGGTCAGGCAGCGCCTCAGTGGGGAGCAGAAGACCCGACAAGGTTGCAAAGTTGGTGGGTGCTATGTGACTGTTAGAAGAGAGGGAAGCAGGAGTAAAAATACTTTTTACTGAACACTTACTATGTGCCAGGCATTATACGAGGCTTTTCTGAGTTGAGGCTCCTGCACAAAATTACTATTACAAACACGGGAGGAAGGGCTCATTGTTTCTGGGTTTAATACATGAGTAAACTAAGGTTGAGAAATGTTGAGGAATTGGACCAAATCCCAGCAGCAAATCAGTACTGGGTGTGGAACTGAAACCCAGGTCTGTCTGATTCCAGCGTGCATCACACACTCGTGTGGGGTGGGGGAGGGGCATAGGCAGCCTCAGAAATGGCCCCAGGTGATGCCACAACTCTGTTGTTCACATCCGGCTGCACTTCTCGAGTCCTGAGTGTGAACTGGACCTGCTCATTCGCAGCTAATGATGAGAATGTGGCAGAAGTTATGGGACGTCACTGTAGAGACTGGCTTACAGAAAGATACAATCTCTCTCTTTCTCTTTGTCTCTCTCTCTCTCTCTCTCTCTCTCGCTGCTTCCCAATATGAAAGAAGCAAGTGTCATGTTTCCATGTTCTGAGTAGCCCTATAGAGAGACTCACATGTCTGGAACAGATGACTCCACCTAACAGACAAAGAGAGCCTGAGACCTGCCGAGGGCACTGACAGTCGGCTTGGTGATGAATTCCCGAAGACCTGACAGGTGACTGAGCTGGGAAGCAGATCCTTCCCCAGTCCAGCCTTGAGAATTCCGTAGCCCCGACACCTTGATTACGCCTCCACGACAGATGTGTGGAAGAAGATGCACCCAAGGAGGCTGCGCTAGGTGCCTGACCTAGAGAAACTGTGAGGAATGTACATTTGCAGGTTAAGCTGCTACATTTCAACACACAGTGATGAATGGAACGCAGAGTAATGAATGGCTTACACATACAAGGTGGATGGGGAAGGACAGAGTTGGGACCGCAATGTATTCCAGAAGATGCCCATCCTTTCTACTGGAAGCTCTGTATTAAATCCCTTCTGGAGCACGTTGAGCTTTAAATGACTAAAACAACCCAGTAAACAAATGCATGGATGAATATTGTATATTCATTCGGGTTCACTAGCTTTCTATTGCCATCTTACACCACTGGAGGAATTGACATTTGGGATCAATCACTTTAATGAATTCTACATGTCAGTAGAACTTAGCCTCAGAGAATGTAAGTTCTGAATTTTGGAGAGGAGATATCAAACAGCAGGAAATTTAAAGTTAATAAATTGGCCTGTACACTGCAAGATGGAGTCTTTGTTATGTAAGTAACCCTTAATATTTATTGAGCCAATCTACCATAAATAATTTACTATTTGCTCAACACCAGGCCGAAAGTAAACTATTCAAAAATTAAGGTTATATTATTTGTTTTGAATTGATTGTGGCCCTGTCCTGCTTGACGGCTGCAGTATCTCTATGAACTGGACCCAAACTAGTCAGACTTCTCACAGCATCAAGACAAGCTCGCTGTGAACTTCTGAGAGGAAGTGGCACATACTAATCAGCTAACCAAGAATGTCTTTCAGGTGATGCCAAGGAGGTAATTAAGGCCAGTTTTTATAAAAATCAGATACTGACATGTTACTATTTGAAGCATTATCATTAACAAAGGAAGGCAAACCTCAGTACCTGTGTGAAAATATCCGTCCAATGGACTGCTCCACCCAGTTCCCCTCAAGGCTGTCATTGGAAGCACGTGGTCACGTGGAATTCTAGATCATCGCCTCAAAGAGCGTGTTATGTGTTTTTGTAGCTATATAAAGGATTGCCAGACACTGAGTCAGCAGGCTTGACCTTCTCAGAGATTAAATCGGGGGAAATGGGGTGTTCTCTGGAAACATCCATTACTCTGGGGAAATAGAAAGACTCTTCTCGGGAAACCGTCAGTTGAGAAATAATGGTGCGTGTTCGAGATTAAAAACACCAGCCTCAGACCTGCCTCGGAAAGCCACAGACATTCTAAGATGCAGACTATCTGACAGCCCCAACCTGTCAGATTCACTGTCATTTATCTTTCCTGCCAACCTCCACTTTTTCCTTTCAAATCAAAAGTTAAAGTAAGACACACATTTGGGGGAAAGTTGTCAAAATTCATTTTATGGAAATGGGATCCTCACGAGGACCCTTTGATCATCAGCAGCATCTTTTGAAATTGAAATTGAATAGATTACGTGGTGATCTGTCTCTTCTCCCCTTCTGAGTTCAGCTAGAAGTAAATTGGAAATGCTCACGAAAATATAAACGCCTTCTTGGTTGGAGCTTCCCTAAGACTGGTTTCATCCCATCTTTGAACAAGAAATGTCACAAACCTACTGGCAAATGTGGGTCCTAGAATCTTCTTTCAAATGTATGGACACACTTAGCTACAACAAAAATTATATCCCTAACATGTTCATATGAAATTTGTATTTTACCTCAAAAGTCTGGGTCTCTGGGACATATAAGTTCCAAGATGAACTCATGCCCAGCTTCTCAATCTTTGGGTTTAGTAAGTCTACCTCTAGCAGTTAGCAGTTTGGAGGATTCAAGTAAAAGAAACATACATCAAACCAGATTAAACAAAAAAAAAATCATTGAAAAGCCTTGGAGAATGGGCCTCTCTTCAGCATAGCAGGATCTGGGATTTGAGCACTCTAATTAGAAGTTCCTCTCAGACCAGCTTCTTTCTCTCCCTCCATCTTTCGCTCTCCTCTCTGTTCTGTCGCATCCCATCTTATGGCTCTTGGTACTGCAGACTTGTGCCTTCACACCTCTTAGTCTAGTAAAAGGAGCAGGCCTCCTTCTTAGCAGTTTCTGTCAACACCATGAAGTTTGAGTTCAGGGACCAGTTTGGGTTCCCTGCCCATGATGGAACCAGATGGTGGAGGTTGGATTAGAACAGGCAGACTGGCGGCCATGGTCATATGGCCACCCAGAGATTGAGGAGAGCATGGCAGAGTTGGTAACACCTCAATCACACGGAATGGGGCTGGGGACAGGTGGGTCTGCAAAGAGAAACTGAAGGGATGTTCTAGAACAGTAAATAAAATCGGAGCAGGAAAGGGCAAGAGATGCCCCCTGCACCACACACCAACTGAACATCCCTTGAGCAGTGGGCGTTATTTCATAAAAGCCAAAGGGCACCATCAGCTCCTCGTCAGGTTTGGAAATTCTGGGATGCCCTCTCTTTCATCAAAAGTGAGGACACACTCCAAATTAAGAAAAATAATTGGTAGACGTTTATCACAGATGGCAGATTCTGTTCTGAGTATAGCCTGATGTGGTTTTTTTATTGCCAGCATCCATAGGGCCAAAAACCAGACAAATCACTTCAACTGATTCCTATTGCCCATCTGATGAGAAGTGAAAAACAATTTCACCAAAATCTACGACGTGCTTGAGGAACTATCCTGGGGGGCGGGGGGAGTCCAGTGAGTCTTCTGACATGGCAGCTATGTGGCTAGAACACAGCCAGGTATACACAGTGAACACATGAATTCCCTTCCCAGAAATATTCTTTAACATTGCTAGTGTTTGGCTTCAAGATACCTGAGTCTAACGGTACAGGAGCCATCCATGTTTCCCCGAAACTCAAAGAAAATTCACATTCCGAAGCAAAACCTACACGGTGTAACAACGTTTCTTCGAAACAGCCATTGTAGACAATTCATTGGATTTACGTGGGGGGTTTCTAAGCCGAATAATTGGTCCGGTCTCTGAAATGAGCGGTAACTACACCATTGGCAAAGGATGCTGACGAGTTCTGCCATGTCTTCGTGGTCGTGTCTATAATTTAACACCCATCTGCGGAAACAATTACCACTGCAAATTAACAGATGGCCCTGTCCGTGTAGAGAGAAAAGAGTGATTCATACTGAAAGAAAATGACAGTTTTAGAAGGTAATTATATGCAAAAACATTCACTTCTAAAAAGTTATTACACGTGATCTTTTTGTCAAGTTTTAAGCCCATACCTACAAGACAATCGTTATTACTGAGCACCGGCTGTGCACGAACACTGCAGTCCTAGCAAATAATAAGACAAAGACTCAGGAGACACCAGTGGCCAAATAAATACCACCATAATTCAGATGGTTATAAGTGTTCTGGAAACAACACGAGTGTGGAAGACAGGTAGTGCATGTGAGCGGGGGTGGGGACAAGTGACCTCCCACCAAATTGGTCACTAGGGACAGCCTCTCAGATGAAGGGAGGAAGCAAGCAAGAGGAGGCTCAGAAAATCATTTTGAAAGAGCAAAGGCCTGAGGGACATGTTGAAGAAAATAATGCTTTATTTCTGTAATTGCTTTGATTTCGCAACAAGAAGAAATATTTTAACATATATATTTTTTTACCTAAAGCATAAAGGTTTAAAAGGACTTTTGTCCCTCTCTTCACCCATGTGAGGGTTGTCTTGGCCAGTCTGTCATGGGTTTCATTTCTGCATCAGTATGGAAACCCCTTCAGGTCGGAGATGCCTCCTCACTCTTGGCTAACCACCACATCGCCAGACTTTTGAGGTGCTTGGCGCACAATGGGCGTTCATGTTTTCTTTGGGTTGAATAGTTTTTTAGTGTCAGAAATGAAAGCCTTGTTTTGTGGTACACACTCAAGACTTTAACAAAGACCGAGAAAGAGAGAACAAGGGTCGGCACTGTTTAGTTACAGGTGCTGGCATTTCGGATCCCATTTCTGGTGCCCGCACAGTGCTGCAGTTGATTGGCAATGAGCAGGAAAGGCCACACAGGGACACAATATAAATCCCCAGTGACATAACCTCCTGGCCACTGTGCCTTCGCTGCACAATGTGGCTTTTGTTTTTTAGCCACTTTTCCCTATTTGAGATCTCATAATGCATTCCTTCATTCAGGTAGCTGAATGCCTTCTATGTACTGGACTTTTCTAAGGCCCAAAAATAAGTTAACAACGACCATAACAACAAAAATCCCTGAATTCAGGAAGTTTACATTCTGATGCAGAAAAAAATGGAATAGAATCGTTTGTAGGTTGGTTGATGTGACCCCAATATGTGCGTGAGAGTAGTCGGAACATGTGCAGCCTATCTGTGTGTGGCTTTTCAATTGTTCTGGATGCCCCATGGGTCCCCCACTGCCATTGTCACCCACTCCTGAGGCTGGGCCAGGGAGAAAGAACAGCTCCTGCTATGTCTCTCTCTGTAATGCCCAGGCTTATCTCACTATCCAGAAAAAAAATCACATTAACAATCGATGCTCCTAGGTCTTAGGTTCTTTGAAGATCAGTGGCAAAGTGATGGATTAAAAAAGTATTCCTGGGACTCACTAGTTAGAGGCATGAGGAAGCTGGACTGGGAATGGAAGGAGCCAAGAAATGGGGCAGTGACAGCAAAGTTCCCTGGAAGGTGACTTTGTTCAGTCTTGCAGGCAAATCTGAACTCAGTACAGGTCACACTGGAGACATGCTACCATAGGGACCAGGCAGCCCAACCTCCACACTGTCAGTCATTGGTTGAGGGCTAACCGAAGGGGTTCCCTGTATTCAGGCAGAGCAGGGCTGGTGATGGGAAGCTGGCGTACACAAACACAGTTAAGAAATCCCTGGGGCTATGTGCAGAGTGCTGACTGGATCTCCTTCAGCAGTGGTTCCCGAAGCCTGGTTCCCAAACCAGCAGCATCTGGTATCACTGGTTAGACATGCAAGTCATGGAGACCCAGCCCTTCAGGTGACTCTGATGCCAGCTCAAACTTAAGAGCTACCGAGAGACAGGAATGTTCACATGCATCAGGCTTTTCTTGTCCTTGAACTTGTCCTTGAAGCACACTTAGTTCCAGCAGGGCCCTGTCTTCATCACAGGGAGGTCAAGCGGAGTTATGCCCCATTGAACCTAAACAATATGTCTCAGTGCCCAAGCAAGCCAGACTCTCTACGTCACCCGTCTCTCTAATTTAACACCCTTTTTCCTTGTTATTTCTAATGCAAAGTAAATAGGGGAGAGAATAATAAGGCCTCCATTTCCCCCTGCCAATCAAAACAGCATCTCTGTGAGTACTGGTCCATCTTCCTTGACCACTATGATAAAACCCTATGTTTCAGTCCCCTGCCAGAAGTTAGAGTGATGATTTATTAAGAAATAACGAAAACACCCTGTAGGCCCCTTCTGAAGTCTTGGTCATTCCATAAGTAGCTCTGGAGGTTGAACTTGAGAATATATCACCAGCTGCAAATACAGGAAGGAAGTTTTCATTTCCCCGAAATGCCGACATCCATATAGATATTCTTTGCAATGAAAACCACATTGCAAAGCAGTGTAACATGGGGTTAATGTTAAGGACTTATCCTCAGACAGTCGAGGGACTTGAGTCGTGTGGGCCCCTTGCCCGCTGTGGGAACTTGGGTTAGTAATTTGGCTTCTCTGGACCTCTTTTACCTCATGTAAAAGAAAAAAGGGAAGACCTGCCAGCAGGGTTGTTGGAAAACCCATGGGAGACAATATTTAAAAGTCCAAACATAGATGATTGTGAGTGTCCTGAACGTATTTGTCATTGTCTTTAGCATTATCATTAATAGTGGCATTTGCCATGGAAATCATCTCTACCATCACACAAGTGCAATGCATTAATATTTGGCCCCTGGAAGCTGAGAAATGGTGATTTTTGAGTCTCTTAAGAGTGATTGCTAAGTTACCTGCATGAGGAAGTATTTCCTGCCCTTTCCTACAATCCACACGGGTAGGAAATAAAGGACAGAAAGTTCTCAGCAGGTCAATTCTTCAGTCAGTACTTTAGACAGCTCCTTCCGATCACCTGTGCTGATTTTGTTAGGCTCTGCCTTACAAAGCTTTCAAATACGGGAGAACCAGGCCTCCACATTCTTCTCCGGAAAAGAAACCAGAAGAGCCATCTTCTGCCGTTGCTCGCATCAGGGGGCACAGTCACTGGGCAAGGGCATCAAGTCCAATGTCTAACTCAAAATGGGGTCTATGCCTTCTTCCCAGGCCACAGCTCCCAGTCCTCAAGGAGGTGAGCATGGGGGACAAGCTGTGCATGCCACATTTGTTAAAACTGGAGGGACTCCTGAGGTCAGCTCGGATGTCAGATCCGGTAATGAAGGAAAAAAGCTCATTCTGACATTTTCCTAGAGGAGACAATGGAAACAGGACTGGGTCTTGGAGGGGCATCGCTGCTGCACTCTGATCCCCGTGGGTCCCTCCGTTAATGGGTTGCTGTTACCCAGGCTTTGATCTCTGGTGGACTTCCCCTTGCTATTCGGCGTAAGAAGCTTCCCTGGCTTTGTTACAGTCCAGCCTGCCCCTAATGCATTTAATATTATCTCACCACCCACGCCTCATAGAGAAGTGATTTTCCTTCTCTAAAAATAAGGCGCTGTGCTGAGAATTACATTCTTAAGATGACAGTCACCCAGTAATCACTTGTAGGAGCCCAGATGTGTAGGACAACATAATGTAATAATTATCACACACTTAGATAGGGGGGTGAGGAGAGGAAATGCCTCTTTCATCATTCCTGAGAGTTCAGTTCCAATAAAAGTTGACATAAATGAAAGGTGAGCCTGAAAGGAAGGCAATTTGGGTCTTTTATCTCAGATCAAGCTTTTCTCCAGTCGGAAAGAAAAAATTACCGAAAGAGCTTCAACAATTAAGAAAATCTTATTTAATATGCGGTGTGGGGGAAAAGTAGGTTTACAGTTGCTCACGTGGAAAACAACACAATAATTAATAAACAACAATAGAAGAATAAACTCTGCTTTACATACTCACCACTGTAAACCTACTTTTGCCCCTCCCTGTATATTGCATTCAAAGCTCTTTTCCTCTCCTCCCCATTTCATTTAAAAATAGTCTAGGCGAATCCATTTTTCCATGTATAAAACATATAATGACTTCAAAGAAGGCATTTTTTTCTCTTTTCACCCCCTTCCCCCTATATTTTATGTAAGCTAGAATTCACCAGAAGCTGCTTTCCTTTATCTCCTTGAGGAAGAGACAAGGAAGGCCTTCATGATTACTATTCTTGTTTCTGTTCTTGTTCTCTCCTTTACAGCACACAGCGCTTCTCTCTGCCTGGAGGAGGTGGGAATGCCAGATGCCAGTCACCGTCCATATCTGCGTGAGTCACATCTGCTCATTAGTAAGAGCGAGCAAGAACGGGCATCACGCATTGAGATAGAGAGTCTCAGTCCAAGAAATTCCTTCCATTTAAATTGCTGAGAGAGAGAGAGAGAGGCGGGGGGGGGAGGGGAGAGAGAGAGAGAGAGAGAAAGAGACTGTCAAAGCATAGAGCGCATTTGACTAAAGCATAATGCCATGTTTTACGTGACAGCAAAATTATATCCTGAGCTGCTTCCCTGAGGACAGTTCCCTTAGAAATAGTGCAGCAGAGCCAGTCAGTAGGAAAAATATTTCCATCTTCATTTGAAAGATTAGCACCTTATTCCTTTTTGTTACCAAATTGGAAATAAAACCAGCTTCCTTGGTTCGCATACAGCATGAAGAGAAGTGGGGTTTTATGTGCGGGACCTTCCTGGCACTAGTTGTGTCTCCAATAACAAACCAGCTCCGTCCACGGGGCTAACAATGACCCAAATCGTTTGCGTGGTAGGTTTCCTGCTCACGATGGCCCCAGTATGCTCAGCTCTGGTTGGACTCGGGCTTCTGATGTCTCAAGGCTAATGGCGTTAGCGGGCTCTGGTGTTTCCATTTGGATGGCACAATGCACGGCCCCGTGCACAAGCAAAAATGTCCCCAAGCCAGATGGTGATATCCCACAACATACCTTCAGTTCTTCCCCTGTCCGAGTTGGTTTGTGTCACTGATAAATACGAGGAAACTCAAAAAAAAGATGAAAAGTGGATGTTTAAATCAAGACATAAGAATGTAACGATGAAGAGAGCAGAATAGCTAGGCACAGGGAGAGAAATGGGATAGGGAGGCTTTGAAACTTTCTGTCTCTGACCATGTGTAATCACGCTTTTCACAAAGAACTGGTGCGGAGCCTAAAAATACCGCCCGTGGGTGAGTTGCTGATAAGGAAATAACCAAGACAGGGTCTGTTACAAAGAAAGTGTTTGAGTTCATTTGTATTGCTTCAGCTTCCAATGGCGGAAACCGAATGGATTGATTCAAGGTGCTGGAAAGTCCATGGGGTACCTTCCAGCGCAGTTGGCTCCCAGATATTTCTCCATCTCCCGACTCTGATTTTTCCCTATAAGGGTTGTGTTCTTAGACAGATTCTCTCAATGCGGTGGTAAGTTGCTTCTCAGCAGCTGTAGCCTTATATCCTGTGGGGTTAGCAAAGCCTATTTGAAGGTAGGGAGTGAAGACGGGTAGGCAATTTATTCCTCCCTGTAATTCCAGAAAAAGCATGGAGGTTAATTCTCATTGCATCAGAAGTATGGAGTTAAAGCAAACTCATCACTGTAACTCTGAGTGGCTAACTATCATCCTATGACCACTCCTGCAACTGGGGATGGACTGCTCTCCCAAAACACAATGGACAAAGATAAGAAAGAGAGGGTGCCTCCAAGGGCAACTGGCCTGCTGTGCTCAGAAGAAAGGCTTTGAATGCTGGGTATGGCCCCACTACACAATGTCGGCTCTGAGTGGGTCAAGAGGCATGAGAGTGGTAGGTCCAGCATTTGAAGTAGAACAAATGACAATTACAAACACTGGTGGCAGGGGAGGGGGGGCGGTGTCAGGAATTAGCCATATATATGCAAGGGGTAATAGAACAGACTGAAAGGGTCTGTTTGGGAAAATAATGAGAAATTAGGGTGATTAGTTGTTGGGCAACAAGGAGAACTATTTAATGTCAGGACATAAAAATGAGGTCACAGAGTGAGGATCTAGTACCAGTTGCTTCAGGGAGCACCTATATATTTTAACAATGGTTTAAGGTGGAAGGGAGAGGCAGGATTGACAACTGAGGGTTTGTTTGGAAAGAGTCCTGCACAGTGAAGAAACTGTTACAATTCAGCTTGTGTGGGCAGGTGATGGGTGAAGAATATTGAAAGGGGCACGTGACAAAGAATCAGGAGGGGTGGTAGTCGGCATAAAGGAGGCTTGGCCCGATTTGGTGCCGAGACATTATCTTATGTTGCATCTGGAACCCCAGGGCTCTGTAAATGGCCACCACTCTACAAGTATATCAAAATCAGGAGAGTTCCCTGGGGCTCCTTGTGTGTCAGAGGTCTAAAAAGACATAGAAGAGAAGCTTCCCTTTAGCCCAGGCTGAGAACGGCATTTTTATTCCTCTCCTTCCACTCCCATGCTCTCCATCTGTTTGGAGAACTTGCTGGGTATTTGAGGCTTCGTTATCATCCTTTGAGAGCACAGGAAAGGATATGGAACGTCCATCCCAAACCCTATTGAGGCTTTTCAATGGCTCTCTCATATTTTCAGACTGTCTAAATGCTTTAGGTAGCTATTTAGCTACAGAAAAACTTGGTCTGTATTTGAGCCAACGTAGAATTGTCAAATCTTAAAAACACTGTAATGGAATGAATTTCAGGACTTCACCTAAATTCTAGAAATTTGTTTTCCAAAGTCTGTTCTGCAAAATACTACCTCCAAAGAACGTGAATAAATATTTTATGATCATAGAGCACCGGGGTCAGATACATAATTAATTCAAACACAAAAGCTTCTCTAGGACTTTGCAAATATGAATGTCCAGCTGAGGGACACGGTCTGCAGCATTTCCCAGCTTTCTTTGGCTGAGGTTCCTTGCCTCCTGTAGGATATCTCATGTAACTAGTGTCCCACAGAACATGATTTGGGAAACACATCTAAAATAGTGTCACCCCCATGTGTGATGATGAATATGAAAAGCATAGAATAGAATTTAAGAATTTAGAAACTATTATTCCATCATGCGTCTTTAGGCAAGTACAGCCAAGAAACTTTCGGACCAGTCTCAGGTCACAATATTTTCAATGTTATAATGCAGGAATGGGTTTATATTTTCTGACTTCAACCAACTCATCTCTAGGCTAGTGAGATATATGGCAAATGTCTAGGCAAACTACAGTTTCAATGTTTGAAGATGGTGGCATTAATCTTTAGGTAGCCACAAATGTGAAGCAATCAAGTTATGGGTAACTCCAAAGTACCAAAAAGAGTTACTGGTCCCTGGAGTAGTGTCCCAGGCTCCATGACAGCTGGATGTACAGTTATCGACACGGAACAGCAGAGTGAAGATATTTTATGTCTTCAAAATATCCTTCAAACAAAACTAATCTCACAAGGAAATCATTCTTCTGATAAAAAGAAATCAAAGCAATGCTTTCCCACCCAACTTGAATTCTTTTACGCCACCTCTTTATCATATGATTGTGTGTAGGGGGAGAGCTGGACAACTTATGACTTGGAACTGCACGTGATTGGTGGGTCTGCTTCAGATGATATGACAAGTTCCTCTTGGCTCCTTCTTCAGACTCAGGAATTTGCTGTTCTGTCAAGGGTTATTTTACAAGTCAACAGCGGCTATGATTGAAGATTGGTTCTCTGGCATGGTACCTCGTTACCTCATTGGGTATTTTTTTTAAACTATATTCTCCAAACCATAAGTCAAAGATGCATTGACAGACCCTCAGGGGCCATGCTGTAGACATTTAATGAAGGGAAAGCAGAAATGCCTTCCTTCTCTTCAGAGAGACAGGGACCTCTTTGGCTTCCGGTTAAATGGGTGGATTGAGATCACCCATATGATATTTCAGGAATGAAGCTACTCTTCCTAAAAATAAGTTTCTTTTCAGTATGACTGTCTTATTCAGATGGTGATGAATTCAAGCTTAAAAAGGCAGGAAGAGTCAGAGCAAAGCCACTAGGCAGAACCAGACATGAAAATGAAAATTGGGTGTGAATGAGGGTGAGGAGTGGGGTGACCCAGGAACCGGAAATCACACTGACATTCTCCAGAACACCTCACTGGGCTGACATGTACATGAGGTTTAGACCTCATCCTTTGTACAGGACAAGGAATATGCTAGAATGAATAAATGTCTTACCAGCTATGGTATAGACTTTATAATATTCTGTTGAGAATTTCAATGTTGTCACTGCACTTATATTTAAAGGAAAAATGAGTTGTGATACTATCAACTGGGACAAAGGAAGGATCCTGTGTGCCCCGTCAAGCAAGAGGGGTTAAGCACTGTAGTTATCCCAGATTAAGAGAACAGAGCGACGTGCATATTTCTCTCCTAATCGACATGTTGGATTCTGGCAACTGTTGCTAGCAGCCAACTTAATGTTCATTTCTCTCCTTCTTTATAATGAACAGATCCCTAGTTTTGTTTAAGTGGGCATTGCATTCATCTGCAAAAACAAAATCACTTTCCTCCTCTGCCCTTGCTGTGTCCACACACCACAATTCTGCCCAGTGGAATGTAAACAGGAGCCCCTGTGAATGGCATCCTTCCCCAAACAAAAAGGTAGATCTAGTTTGTCTTGTTCTCTTAACCCTCCCTGGAGTATGGAGGATTCTTGAGGTTCTGAATGGGAATCAGAAGTCTTAGTATGAACTGAGGATGTGACCTACACACATGTATGTGTATATATAGAGAGTTAGTGTCAATATCATGTTTACTACATAAGAATGGTTGGTTCCACAGTGAGAAGAAAATATAAGGTGATTTTTTAAACATATTTCTGTGCCAAAATGTTGAAAGTGTTGAAAAACTGATGGGAACATGCCAAAGGACATAAGAAACAGCTTGGTGCCAAATCTGGAAATGTTTGAGCATTGCAATAAATGAGGACAACATTTGACTGTAACACGCTGAATAAAAATGAGCCCATGCATGTACACTAATACAAACACATCTTTATGCACATGCATGAAGAGGGAAGGGTTTTTCTTTTAATTTTTGTTTTTTGTTTATTTGTTTTCCTGGAGAACACCCCACTAGCTAATAAATGTTGATGTAATGAGAGCTATACATTCACAGTTTTGCAAGCATTATGGCAATAATTGATTCAGACAAAAATCAGCAGTGGAGGTTAAAATCATTGCTGGTATAATAAGAAGAATAAAGAGATCAAAGGAACTGAAATTAGGAGTAAAGTTAAATACAAAGGAGCTTATAAGGGTTATGCAGGAAAATTTTATGCTAATAAATTTGAATATAGTTGTTTCATTCATTAATAAAACTAATTACCAAAATTAACAAAGATTTATGAAAACTCAATTCTGAAAATTAAAATGTTTTTCCCCAGTTACTGCTCATTGAGTTTTTACACACACATGCACACATTTGTGCATACATACATGCACAATAATTCTAGAAACCACATGAGTTTAAGTTTTTCTTCTAATTTGTCATTCCCAAGAATATTGATCCCCATTATATGTGCCATTCCAGAATTTTTTAAAAAGATTCTCCAGTCATACTCAAACATAAACCCTATATCAATCTCCAAAATATATAAAGAACTCACACAACTCCATACCAGGAAGACAAACATCCCAATTAAAAAATGGGTAAAGGACCTGAACAGACACTTCTCCAAGGAGGACATGCGGGCCCAGAGACATAGGAAAGGATGCTCAGCATCACTAGCCATCAGAGAGATGCCAATGAAAACCACAATGAGATATCACTTCACACCAGTCAGAATGGCCATCATAAACAAATCAACCGACAAGTGTTGGAGAGGATGTGGAGAAAAGGGAACCCTAGTGCACTGTTGGTGGGATTGCAGACTGGTGCAGCCACTGTGGAAAACAGTATGGAATTTCCTCAGAAAACTAAACATGGAATTGCCTTTTAACCTGGCAATTCCACTACTGGGATTACACCCTAAGAATCCTGAAACATCAATCCAAAAGAACATATGCACCCCAGTGTTCATAGCAGCACAATTTACAACAGCCAAGTGTTGGAAGCAACCTAATATCCATCAGTAAATGAGTGGATAAAAAAAAACCTATGGTACATTTACACAATGGAATTCTACGCAGCAGAAAGAAAGAAGGACCTCCTACCCTTCGTGACAGCATGGATGGAACTAGAGAGCATTATGCTAAATGAAATAAGCCAGGCGGTGAAAGACAAATACCATGTGAGCTCATCTTTAAGTGGAACCTAATCAACGAAACAAACAAGCAAGCAAAAAATAACCAGAGACATTGAAATAAAGAACAAAATGACAGTAACCAGAGGGAAGGGTGAAAGGATAATGGAGGGGGAAGAGGAAGGGTCATCAAGGAACATGTATAAAGGACACATGGACAAAGCCAAAGAGGGCTGGGATCGAGGGTGGGTGGGGCAGGGGGGAGTGGTGGGGCAAAAATGGAGACAACTGCACTTGAACAACAATTTAAAAAAAAGGAAAAAAAATAAAAATGAAACCAGACAAACACCAAATTTAAAAAGTACAGATCCAACTCACCCATAAATGTGGATGCAAAACTCCCAATAAAAACTCGGCAGATTATATTCCGTAGTATATTAGAAGATAATAAACCATCTAGAAACAGGGCTACTTAAAGGAAATCAAGAATGATTTAGTATGAAAAGTAAACTTTATTTCATGTAAAGCATGATATCATCTAATATTTATAAAATATAGACATATCTAAAATGTATATATTCAATAAATTATATTTTAAGTTGGCATAAAAAACAGAGTACCGGAAGTCTAACAAGATCTTTGGTGATAGATTTATGGTTGATATTTATTTTTCTTTGTCTTGTGTGTGTGCTCAGTTTTCAAACTGTTTACCAACGACGTAAGACCACATCATGGCAGTATGAAGTGTGTTCAGATCCTTAAGAGGAACTAAATGACCAAATGTGTGCTGTTTAGAAAACAGCCAACAATTTTTAGTGATTTTGTGTTTGAGGCATTTCAGTGTATAAACATCTTCGGGAATGTGTTTCAAGCTCTGGAAACGCTACCCTACCATTAGCAGCAGCAAAGTCCTAAGATGAAGCTGCAATCTCCGACCGCCTCTGAAAGCTGACATGTACATTGCTTTTTATTCACATTTCGTCATTCCCATTGTCTCTTAAGAATAGTCAGTTGATTGTAAGTTGATTAAATAAAAAAAAAAAAGTCAGTGATCTTTTTTTTATTTCAAAACCTCCCCAACTATTTTTTGGAATGGATAAATAATGTAACACTGTGATATTTCTAATTAAACTTCTGGCCTTTTCCAAAACTGTACGCTTTCTTAATGAACTTTGGACTATATTATTCTACCTAAAACAAGTCCTATAAAATCTGACAGTTGAATTTTATAGTCTTATTTTGTAACAAAGTTGATATGCCCTCCATTTAAATTTATAGACTTCACCCCACATATCAATTCTGATGACTAATTAACAAGAGACAATGATCTTGCTCTCTTTGAGGCCTCTCTCTTATTGGCTCAGTTAGTACTATGAATGCTTTTCTATTGAAATCTCTTTTGAGAATGTGTAAGCAAGCATCAATGTGTTTTCCCCTTCATTATGATGAATACAAAAAGTTTAATGTTATGAAATTATTTTTCATATTTCTGCTGAATGGATGTAAAACACTTATTTGGAAATTGACTGACTTGAAATTAATTAGTATTCTGATTGCACTTTTAATCTGCTGCTGCTCCATTGTTTGAAAATAAAGGAAGAGAAGAGACAATGAGCTTTAAAGGCTGAATGATCTACTATCTAATTAATGTGCGGGGGCCACTTCATTAGCATTCAGATGTTTTAAGTACACTGCCCACGAGGCCAGGGAGTGTCTGGATGTGCAGGACACTGAAGGGACTAGGGAATGGTAGCTCCTGGGAGCGGAGCATCTCACAGCTCAGACAGGTGGCAGTCCCCTGCAAGTCATCATGAGGACCAATGATGGCCTTTTCTTTCAGCAAATGAAAACCATTGTTGGGGTTTCGTGGTGAAAAATGAAGGGAGTTCTGTTTGGCACCTTTTCCAGAGAATAACCCCAAAAGGAAGGACTGGACTCACCTCACATGTAATGAGACACTGTCCACAGGAAAGTACAGACACATACGTGTGCACGCGCACTGAATAAGCCACAAAGCCAGGTGGCGGCCCCCGGGGCCTCTCTTCCCATCCCGCTTCACTTGACACTGGCTGAGGTCACGTCCAGCCCTCACCCGCATGCCCTGCGTACGTGGCAAACGAACAAGATGTGTTTCTAGTTTACCTGCATTTCTGTTCTCTTCCCCTTTCCCCCTCCTCTGCTTCTTCCTCCTCTTCTACCTCTGCCTCCTCATCTACCTCTCTTCTTCCACTTCCTCTCTGCCAAAAACCTTCCACCATAAGAGAACTGTTTCATCTCTTTGTCTCTTAGTTTCCTTACTATGCACAGAGGTGTCCAACCCATGGCCCGCAGGCCACGTGCAGCCCAAGAAGGCTGTGAATGCGGCCCAACTCAAAATCACAAATTTACTAAAAACATTATGAGATTTGTGTGTGTGTGTGTGTGTGTGTGTGTGTGTGATTACATGTCACAGTGTATTTCATTGTGGCTCAAGACAACCCTTCTCCTTCCAGTGTGGCCCAGAGATGCCAAAAGGTTGGTCTCCGATGCATCTTCTGGCTCCAACCATCTCTCATTCGAAATCAAGCTTCTTAATCGCTGAAGCATTGTCTAGTCCATAGAATCATTTTTGGAGAAAACACACTTGTGACTAAAATGGAGTAATTTTTCAATATGCTATGTTTGTGTTTGGGTGGGGGGGGGAATATGGAAAAAATGTTAATTGCCAACAGCCACTTCATAAGCCAGAGGGAAAAATGTCTAATTATTTCATAGTTAATATTACTGAGATAGGTCACCAAATAAGCTGTCTTTCTAAAGTCCACTCTATTGATTTTCTTCCTGCAATGAGATTTATTTAGTCCAGTATACTGAGTGCCACACCCTAGGGTTACAATGATAAACAAACAAACAAAAGATCTCTGCCTTCCTAGGACCTCCAATATAGTTGGGAATAGAGCAAGTGAATGAGTAAGTAGCAGCAAAAGAATCAGAAGTGGTGCGAGATACACCCACGAAATACACAAATGGGGGGGTATGCTGGAGGATAAAAGGCGGGATCTTCACACAGGAACACTTCTCTGAAGAGATGACATTTCAACCCGGGTCTCAGGATGAGACCAAGCTCATCGCACAAAAGGCAGGGGAGGGTTTCTTTAAGAGGGAACAGCAGGGGAGAGGCCTGATGTGGCAGAGAGCTTGGTGTGTTCAAGGGACCAGCGGGAGGCAGGTGGCATTGTGTGTGGTTAACAAGCAGCGAAGGGCTGTGAGCTGTTGCGGAGGGTCCGGGCGGCTCCTGCAGGGGCTGCTCAGCCACAAGCAGGTGTTTGCATCCATACACAATGCTCTCATTCAGGGAGGTTATTTGTATATCTAATATTTGTATATTTCCTCAAAAAATATCATGCATGTACAGAAAAGAATACAAAGCGTTGGTGTAGAGGTCAATTAATTATTTAAGGTGTGCAGCTGTTAAAACAAATGAAAGGCATGAACAGAACCTTGCCCGATGCCCCCTGCCTGCCCCTTGTGACTCCAAACTACCTTCCCCTCCCTCGGGCGGAACCGCTATTTTGACTTTTCTGGTAATAATTTTCTTGCCTTTCTTTACTATTTTCCCACCTAAGTGTGAATTGCTAAACCCTATAGCTCAGCTTTCCAGGTTTTTAAGCTTTACGTAAAGGGAACTGTTCTTTGCATCAGTGTGTGCCTGGCTTCTTTTGCTCAGTATTACCGAGGCAATTGCAGTATCGCTTTGGAAGTCCATGCCTGTTCTTTTCTCCATGTTGTCCCATTTGGTGTAGCTGGGTCACTGTTTTTGCACTATGGTGTCCCATTGCATGCCTATCCCTCAGTTCTGTATCCCTTCTCCTGGGGATGCACTGTGGGTTGTTTTGGGTCTATGGTGGATGTCACTAAAGTAAATATCCTTGCACCTGCTTCCTAGTGCGTACACACATTCACTCTTACTGGCCTGGCTTCATAAATACCACAGTGGCATACCTTTGGCTTTAACAGGCAACGCCTCTTCTTTTCAAAGTCATTTTACCAATTAAATCTTGTGCTAACAGTGCACTGGACGGCCTCACCACCAACTGGGATTGTTGTTCTTTTCCACTTTAGCTCTTATGACGAGTGCTTTTATTTCAAAACACATGATGTTTGCTTGATGGAGCAAAGTAACGCCAGTGCAAGACAGGTCCCAGTGATGAACTAAGAAGATTTGCTGATAGACTGGATGGAGCGAATCAAGGGAAACATCAAGGATGACTTCCACATTTCTGGCTTTAGTAACTAGAGGATGCTGATGACACTTGCTGAGATAGAAAAGACGGGAACAGAAGAGAGATGGAGAGGAACGAGTTTATCTGGATGTGTCATCGGAAATGTCTATTAGGTCTCCATCTGAGGGCAAATGGTATTTTGATAGGTGGGTCTGCAGCTCAGAGGAGAGGTTATAGCTGGTGCATATTTTCACTATTTGGATAATCATATTATTTGGGAAGAAATATAGATAAACAAGAAAGATGGTCTAAGATTCTGGCTTGAGGAATTCTAATATTTTAGAGATCTTACAGAAAAGGAAAAGACAGAAGGAAGCAGCTAGGAAGGAAGAAAAACTGAGAATATAGTGTTTTAAAAAATAGGAAACCAAGAAATAACTTCAGTGAGAGATTGGTGAGCTGCAGCGGATGCTGCCAACAGGTTTAAAAAATACTGTTCAATGGCTTTGTCTACAGAGATTGTTGATCTGCAGAAGATTAGCTGTAGTGTGCAGGTAGGAAGATAAGCTGGGCTGTAACGGGTTGAAGGGATTTTGGAAAATGGAGACAGTCTGTTTAAAATATATTCCAACTGACTGACGGGAAAGAGGAGGGGAGCATAGGGTCAGAAGCTAGAGGAAGGAGAAGGGTCAAGGTAGGTTTCCACAATGCTGAAACGTCTAGACTAATCTTATTTTTTTGATGTGACAATCTAGTGGTGAGAGAGAAATTGAAGATGCAGAGGAAGGAGGAGAAACATCATGTTCATGGGCAGAGGCGATGCAGACCAGAGTGAAAATGTCAGGGCTGGCTTGGAAAGAAGCAGGGTCCCTATTTTCAGTGAAGACGGTGGTGAGGCAGGAAAGTACAGGGGAGGCGGGGAACAGAGGAGAATGCTCCTAAGGGATTTTCCCTCCTGAATGAAGTTTGAGTAGCTTTCAGGTGGTGGAGACATGATACTAAAGGGATTAAGAAAAAAGAGAAACTTTACCCACAACAGGAAAGCATATAGGATTAGCAGCTGTGACCTTCCCTATGAATGAGCACGGATTAAAATAGAGACCAGTCCCCAATGTGCTCTCAGGAACGGGGTTGGCTAAGTTAGAAAACGAAGGACTGGCGCACAGCGGGTTAAACAAATAGGAATTTCTTTTTCTGCTGCCTAATAGGAAGTCTGGAGATAATGTAGTCACCGATATTGATTCAGTCACTGCTAAATACTGTCATCAGGGACGCAGCCTTGCTCTTTCTCTTGGCTGCCATGCTCAGCCTGTTGGCTCTCATCCTTACTCCATCAGCTTTCATAGCCAGAAAAAGAAAGGCCTTTCACCAGCCTCAGTAATTTGCTTTGAGCAAAACAAAGGATTTCCAAGAAACAGCCACCAGATTGCTACTCACAAGTGTCAGTGGCTGGGCCTGCGGCATGGGCGAGGGGGCCAGGAAGGGGGAGTGTCTAGCTGTGCACCACGGCCCTGAGGGGCCCGTGGTTCTGTCCACAGAGAAGGGGAGAGTGAGTGCGTGTGTCACGTGGCTCCGCCTGCCACCCAGGAAGATGGCGGGTGTTTGCGGGTCAACCACGCTGGCGTAGACCAGGTTAAAGTAATTGAGTGAGAAACGGAGACAGGAGATTGACGAGCTCAGCAAGAGAGAGATCATCTGCCCAAAAGGATAAAACTGGCCACCACCGAGAGTATTGAAAATAAAAACGAGAGATGGTGGGGGCTGAGAGAAGTTTGCAAACAAAAATTTAAAGATAATTTTTAGTTAACGGCTCCGCTTTGGAAAACTAGGTATGTACTTGCACATGTAACTTCTAGAACTGGCTTGTTTTGAAATAACAAATCTCCCAGAATGTACTCTCATCTAAAAGAAAATAATGACCAATCCGGCCTATTTTAAAATGCATTCATACTGAAATATTAAAAGACATGGCTCCATGCTAGGATTTTTTTAAATAATTAAAACGAAATACGGTGCTTATCTACCTCCAAATTGCCACTTTTCTTTTTGAAGGGATTGGCCAAAGACAAATATGCACGACCCACAGACGCAGAAAACCTGTGGTGGTGGCCCGAGGGCTAAAAGGGGGTGGACAAAGGGGACGAAAGGGGACATCTGCAACAGTGTGAACAATAAAGTCTAAAAAATAAAATTAAATTGATCAAAATGAAATATGGTACCTATCCATCTCCCAATTGCCACTTCCTTTTTGGTGACTTGGGCTGTCATTATGACTGAGACTAGATGTTTACACACCAAACAGCGGTGGGGCTCTGAACCCCATCCAGACTAAACTAACATAACCCAGAGACAAGTGTTTAATTTTTTCCTTAAAAGAGCACTTGATTGTCTTTACTGAACTGACTGTTGGGAACCATTCACTAAACAGGTGTAGATTCTTCCCTCTGCATTCACAACGCTGGATCATCTTCGCCAACTCTGAGACGCTCTTTAACATCCTGGGAACGTATTTCTGTTTGACCTGCTATTATAACGACTCAGGTGTATTTTGCTGATAATATGGTTTTTGACAACAGAAACTCACAGGCAAATTGTTCTCCTGTAGCGTGATGCCAACCCAGTCAGAGATAACCTGAAAATGTGGCGAAGAAATTCCAAACGTTAGGTAAACAATGACAGTTTGTGTTCCACAGTAACCTCATTCCGGAAGAGCAGCTTCCATTGCCCTGTCAGATAAACCCGACCTTGCCACAGCCCGGACCTACTGATGCTGTAATAGTGACAAATGATAATGACGAAAGCCAACATGCATGGAGTGCTTGCCAGGGGGCAAAGACTCTGTTAGGGCCTTTCCGGGCCTGGCCTCACCCAATTCTCACAACAATCTTCTAACGTTCCAATGAGAGCACCCACATTGCGCAGAAAGAGCTGCGGCTGGGACAGACTTAGTAACATTCCCGCATGACGTACCTAAAGCAAGATGAAGCCAGGATTAGAACAGAAGCAGCCAGACTTCAGAACCTAGGATTTCAACCGCCATTTTGTTCCCACCCTTCGAGGTCCAGGAAAAAGTCACCTCTCGGGATCATTTTCCTGATTGACATTTGTCAAAAAAGATACAGTAAGGGGTTTACACAACTCTAAATCCCAGCTTCCAAACTCCCAATCTCCTGACCCGGTGAGGATTTAAAACATTCGGAATGGCTCTTCGGCCTATGCCGAGCGAATTTGCCAGTGGGCATCAGATTCCTATTTCTTGCAATCTTAGAAATAAATTTTTTGGGAGAAAGTTGCTCAAAGGAGAACAAAGAAAATCTTCCTGAACTTCAACTGACAGAGATTTATAAAGTTAACACGTACAGAAGAGCACCGTAGAACTAACTCAATTCCAACAGAAAAATGCCAGCATTCATTTTCCGCCACAGCTGGATAATCACGTGCCCCTCTTATTTTTCTAACATCTTTATTTGTATTTCTGTGGGTCCTGGGCATTGCTACTAAGGGAAAAGGACACAATGGAAACATCATAGAACTCCCGATATGATAAAGTGGTAAATGCCACTCATACCTCCTGACATTCACTCACAGTAGTGGACAGAGTAGCCCAACACAAGGCAAGCCTGTGTTTCGGTAGTTCTTCAATCCTTTGGCCATTTATTTTCAAATTGAGTGTGCCATTTCTATTTAGACTAGCTGCCCATTTTCATTTTTCTCCAACTACTATTAACAGAACAGTCCATATAATGGAATAACTTTGATTTTTTTCCTAGGGATCAATCTTGACTTGTTCGGGAGAAGACTGGCCCAAACCTACTGGGCCAAACCTACAACACTATTGTCAGGGCCCTCATTCTAATCCAGCACAAGTTGAAATTGTTCTATTTCCTGTTATTTGTCTTAACAATGTCGTGGTATAAGCATGGCCATGTGAAATAGGAAACCCCATTACAATAAATACTGCAGTTCAAAATATACAGTATTCCACTTCAGACCCAGCTCACCAATTCCCATTCAGACTGAAACAGCCAAATCATAGCAGTGAGTTTTTTAAAAACAGAAAACACAGGACTTTCCATCATGAAAAGCATCCTCGCCTTGCTGATCGCCAAACGTCAGTGGACTTGTCATTTAGTACAATATCTATTATGTAAACGTGTAAGTGGCAAACTGAGTACCACCACAGCATGCAAATAAGGTAATTTAAGTTATGAGTTAATGTGTATAAGAACAAACAAAGCCTTTGTTTATTCAAAGTTTCTAATTTTTCTTTTTTTTTGCAAAGGTCACCGACTTAGTGCCCAAAAGTGCCCACACATACTTCACCTGCAATGCCTGCTTCTGGGGTGGAAACGAGCCCACGAGGGAACAGGAACTACGGGGATGACATCAACACCACATACATAGCACAGGGGCAAGTGACACCCACGCGACTGTCCAGGGAGAGTCTCGGGGGAAACAAGACCAGGCTCTTCATTCCAGGTTCTTCCCTATGCTTGGTTGACCTAAGGGTCTGTCTCGGAAATGATCTTCCCATGGTTCTTGCCATTCCTTTTGCATCCCTTTTCAAATCATTTAATTTTGCAGCTTCAATCCTGCCTCATGCTCTCTTCTACTGAGTTTTCTCTGCTTTTTAGCAAAGCTAAAAAGCCCCGTACTTACTGTAGTATTTCTTTGTTAAGAGGTAACATCTTTATTCATGCTCGGATTTGTTTATTTTAGGATTAGTTTGGGTTTTATGGTGATTTGATTACATACTTTCCTGATTTGAGTGGTTTGCCTCGTGTTATTTTCCCCGAAGGGCCCATTAATTAAGTCTGTGAGGTTTTAGGGAACACGTATATTGCAATACAGTGACATATACATGAATGATACGTAATGCATCTAGATTACATGCAGGCGAGTGGCACAGTGCATTTTCTTCCATTTAAAAATGCTCATTTCTTTCATAAACGAGTTGTCTTTATCTTAGCAACGTAAACTATGTAATTTCCCTTTTTATATTAGATGCCTGTAGAGAAATGTGAACCTCACCCTATCTAGCTAGTGTGTGTGATTTGATAATATGCATTTTTGTATTAAACTCATTACTGGTTCCATTTCTTTTGTGTCAATGATGGTAGGTGTTGGTAGTTCATCTTTCTTCTATTCCTTTTATAATCCTGTTGCTTTCCAGGTAGCTTCTAAACTCCTATTAATAATGTCTGAAGAAAGGAGGGAGGCTTTATACATATACATATATGTGTATATGCATATATATCACATATGCAGATAGATGTACTCTGGATTTAAAATTAGTTGGTTATTTAAATGGCATCTGAAGGTAAGTAGCAGGTGGATAGAGACCAGAATATGTCACTTGGAATGAAACAGAAAAGACCGATTGATTGCCCGCGTCTTTTTAACTCTTCCACTGTTGTTTTGGAGTTGTGGAAAGAATGTCCCTGTTACATCATGAGGATGCCATTTGTCACTCTGCAATAGAATCAACATCTTCTACAAGGCATTCTGGATTCATTAGGAAGAGAGTGCATTCCCTCAAGGTCCCTAACTTCCCCCCAGCATGCATTAACAGATGGAGGGGCCCTGAGTCAGCAAGTCATAAACTTTGTACACACACAAATGAGAGAAGACTTGGCAGCCCAGGGTGCTCTGGTTGTAAAAAGTAAGCTATTGGCAAGATGGGTGATAAAAGAGCTTAAGGAACTTAAATCATCTCAGTTACACAAGAGTCCAAAATGCAAAGCTGAAAAAGGTTGGGCCGCTCTGATTCACACACGGTGAGACTATAAATTTCATGTACCCCATTCATCCATTGAACAAATATTTACAGTATGCTGGCAGTGTATGCCACTCTCCGTGGGTGTCGCCTCTAGAGTCTCTTTTCCAAGAAATGCACCAAGTCCCAGGTGCTGGGATGCCAACTGCTAATAGCTCCCACTGTACCCTCCTCTGAGAATGGCCCTCCTCTGCCCAGATGTGTCACTTACTGGGGAAGTGAGTGAGAACCCAGTACACTGGCTTCAAAGAGGGACACCTGTTGGATGCAATTCATGTGTCAGAGCTCCCCTTAGGACAAGGCAGAGGCGAAATGACCTGGCAGTGTCCTGATTTTAGCACTGAGAGTGCTGGGAAACCCCTCAGTCACAGGTTCATTGGGATGGTAGACGCCTCTGGAACTGAAGCTGCATCTTGCTCATCAGCTCCTTCCCTGCACAGCTCTGCTTCCCGTGCTTGTCTCCCAAGTCCTGCCACAATGAAGATCTCGCACAGGGGTGTCCAACCTTTTGGCATTTCTGGGCCCCACTGGAAGAAGAAGAGTTGCCTTGGGCCACACATTAAATACACAAACACTAACAAAAACTGATGAGCAAAAGAAAGGTTTTAAGTAAATTTACGATTTTGTATTGGGCCGCAGTCACACAATAAAGCTCATCCCAAGCTCTGCATGTGGAAAATGCAACCCAAGACACCTGCCCACTATGAGCCAGGTCAGTGCGAGGTGCTCACCATGCAGGTGAGGTTACTGCTACTGCAGAACTTACCTTCTACTGACGGCTTAATTTTCGATCCACGTTTCATGAATTAAAGCAAACAGGGTGTGCTTTATTGGAACAATATTGGGTGGACAATATTGGGTGGACTGGTCAACTGAGTTTTGACTGCAATGTGGAGAAGCATCAGCTGTGTGAAGACCCAGAGGAAGAGGGATTGAAGTGGAAGGAGAGCAGAAGCAAATGCTCCAGGGTAGAACAGGCTTGGCCTGTCCTGATGCGGGAATCCCTCCCCATCACTCATGTTCCTTCCTGCAAAGGCAGTGCAACGGGTGTGATTTCTAGCATCTCTCCATCCTTAAGTCTCTTTGCTTCAGAGCAAGTGCAGGACATCTGAGCGGTCAATTTAGGCAGAATGTTGTTCATATTCAACTCCTGTGCACCTTTGTCTCAGCAGCAAGTTGCCTGCCCAATGGGGACAGCCTTCTCTTCTGTGTCGCCTGGGGCCGCTCTGCCTGGCTGGGATGAGGAGGGGAAATCCTGCCCTGATACAGTGTCACCTATGACTAGCTGGGTTTGGTCCACCCAGCTTTGAGCAGACCAATAAGCCTTCTTGCCTAACAGACCTCAAGAGAAGTCTGCCAACCTGGCCTCCTTGGGAATCCAGACAGTGGTCTGACCTCCACCTCTTTGCATTGGGTTGTGCTCAATTTGTTTGGGACTCAGACGGGCAAGGATAGGCTCTTACTTGTCTGCCACCAGAGGCCATTACTAACTTTTAATTCACTTCACTAAAAATGATTTCCAGATAGTTCCTTGGAAAAGAGAAATTGTCAAATATGGCTGCCTTCTCAATTGAAAATGAGATATAGAAAAAAGTTGATTTTGAGACTAGTATCAATGATTTTACTTCCATTAATCCAGGAAAGTAAAATTATAATAAATTCTGTTGTTAGCATAAGACTAAAGTTATGTCGATGTTATGAGTTTTAATATACCTAGTTTTCAATTATTCAATATATTTTCAACCACTTTAAGATTTTAGAAAGATTAAATATTAAAAATACATTAAAATGAGTATATGGGTCCACAACTTTTATTTTTTTTAATATTGCATTACACTATTATTTCTCTGGATTGTTGAATTTCTGTGCCCCTCTTATACTTTTACTGGGGCACGAAATTTAAGGCAGGAGGTGAGGGTGAAGCGAAAGGGAAGGACAAGGGACAGAAATTTAGGGTGGTGCTTCACTTGCCACCTTAGTCCCAGTCCCACACATTAGTAGGTTCTAGAAACAGAAAGAAAAATGCAGAAGTTGTGTTTAGTGAGCCATCTCAGGAAAAGCTAGGAGAGTCAGAGAGGTCAGCAGGCAATGGGCCGGGAAGGGCTTTCATCCAAAGGTTGAAAAGAGAGGTTGGGCCCAAAGAGAGATTTCATCCTGAGATTGGAAACCAGTGGCCAGTCCCCATTCCCTTGGCCCATCACCCACAACTGCAGTAACCTCAGTTCTTAATAAAAACCATTCAAAAATGAGTACTTTGCTTTCCCCAGTACCCAGGAAAAGAGTTGAACCAAAAGGTCTTTAATTTATGTTCCTCCTTAAATCCCTCTAGTTACCCAGAAATCATGTTGAAAAAAACCAGCATTATTTGAGGACCTGCTGCGTACAGCACGTGTGAATCTACGTGTGATGTGTGTGTGAGAGAGAGAGTATGGTGTGATGTGTGGTATGTGTATGTGTGTGATATGTGGTGCATGTGGTATGTATGGTATGTGGTGTGTGCCATGGGTACATGTGAGTATGGTACGTGTTTTATGTGCGTGGTGTGTATGTGTTTGCATGTTTGTGGTGTTTGTGGTATGTGTGTGTGTGTGTGTGTGTATGTTCCCTCACTTTTTCCTCTGTAAGAAGCAGGAATTACTGACAACACAAAAGCAACTGGCCCAGCTAGCACCCAGATCTTAGTTTTTGAAAGTCATTGTCTACCCAAAGGAAGCTAAGTCTCTTGTAGAAAAGACTGGAGGGCTGCAGCAGGAGCAGAGCTAGATGAGCCTCGATCGTCTTGTGTCAGAAAGCAAGGAAGTGCTTAGAGAGGGGGCGTGAACAAGCAAACCAGAGTCAGCGGGGAAGGGTTCCCATCAGTCAAATCCAAATCTGTACAATGTAATCATCAAAGTGAGCAACAACAGATGATACCCACTGGATAAAAGGCAAGTCCATAAGATTGCCCTGATATAAACAAATGAGAAAATAAGAATCTTCTTCTTACAAGAATGTCAGGTAATACATGTAAGGAGAACAATGGAATTAGACAATCCCATGCAGCAACCATCGGAGTAATAATTTAGCCAAGGGGTATCCATGGACATAGAAATAATTAGGAGAAGTTTGAGGAGGAATTGGATATTTATGTCATCCACAAGGACGTCCCCACAAATACACACTTTTTACAAAGGATAATGACTATCTTTCCATCGGCAGAACCTAGAAGTGATCGAAGTGGACATCAAAGTGATGGGACAAATTACAGCCACGCGTCACTTGATGGGGACGGGGAGACATCCACAGCCACCGTATCTGTGTCACCATACGGTAACGTTCTTGTCTGATAGGCACAACCTCCATTGAGTTACCAGGAAAGATCAAACACACACACATGGAAAGCCATTCTAAAAAATGTCTCATCGGTAAAGTTCCACATTGTCAAATCAATGTCACGAAAGTCAAGGAACGAGTGAAGAAATATTCCAGCTTGAAGGAGACTCGAGAGACAGGCCAGCTCGATGCAATATGTGATCCTGGATTGGATTCCTTTGCGCTAAGTGACATTATTGAACAACTGAAGAAATCTGAATGGGGTGCATGGATGAGATGGCAGCAATATGTCAGCGGTAATGACCCGGCTTTGATGGCTGTATTGGGGCTGTGGAGAATGATGCCCTCATTTGCAGGAACACACGCTAATATATTAGGTGGTGATGAAACACCATGTCTGCAACTTACTCTCAAATGGCTTACAAGGAAAGAGTTCTCCGAACAAGGCCTTTCGGTGTATCTGAAATTCGTTCTAAATAAAAAGTATGTTGATACAGTCCTACATTCTGTGAACAATAGAGCCAGTGTATTTGTTAATAAAAATCAAAACAAATTAAAACAATGCAGGGTTGTTTCCATGAAGGGAGTGTGGAGGTGGGGCATATGCCTGGGCGGTGTCCCTGAGGATGATGAGGGTCTGCTGAAGGAGTCACGCATAATTGTAAATGACCAGGGAACAAGAAAAGGTGTGTTTTCCTGCCTTCTCTAACCACTCACCCACTTTCACATTCTGTTCACAGCATTCAAATAATTCAACCACAGAATAGAAATGATAAAGGAAAAGATGCCCCATGTTCTTGATTTTTTAAAAAATAAGGATGCCACGTTTTGTCATGTATAAAGCACACCCACGTTTTGGTACACACTGTACACAGAATTATCATACCCATTATTATACCCATGGCATGTAATCGTTATACTCGCATATAATGCACATCCTTATTTTTCCCTCAAAAATTTGAGCAAAAAAGTGCACATTATACATGGCAAAGTACAGTAAATCTTTGATCGTTCTGGGGAGGGTTCAGAGAAAGTCCTTATATAGAGAACTTGCCATCCCAGAAAACTGTCTCTGTGACCACTTTCCACAATCCCTATGAAAAAAAAAATAAGAAAAACATATTTGACTGCATTTTCTTCCAGGCAAGGAGAAAACACAAAGCAGAGGAAATGGATCTTCCATGTCCAATCGCTGTTTTTGGAGGAGGTCAGGCATGGTGGGAAGGTAACAGCACAGAAGTGAAAATTCCTTTGAGAGAGGCGATGACAAGTTCATAAGAATGAAAAGTTACAAATGAAGTTACGTGATCCGGCGGTCCGTTCTGAGCTCAACTGCACATGTCATGGTATGTATTTGCTCCAGCTGCTCACTGAGCTCTGCTCTGAGGAACAAAATGGTACTAAGTCTTCATTCCTTGCATTATAAGACAGAAATTCCAAGACTACCAAAGGGCACCAGACATCTTTTCACTGGGTTTCAACTCATATGATTTCCATTGTTTTTCTGATAATACAAGTGATACATGTTCCCTGCAGAAAATCTGGGAAATACAGAAAACCATTATAGATAAAGGAAATATTCATCCATACTGTCACGGTATCACTGTTACACTTGTATACCTGTCTATCATATACAAACACATGTAAATGCATGTGGTACATGTGTGTGCCTAACATAGAATTCCATTCATAAAATTATGATCACCCTGTTCTATGTGCTATTTGGCAGTGTGTTCATTAAATAGATATGCCATAATTATTTCAAGTAAGCTTTTTTTTGGACATTAAAACGATTTCCGAGTTGCTTATGGTAAATCATATTATAATGAACACATTGCTTTAATATGTAATTGAGACCATCACTGTTTACTATTTTATGATAAATCAATTGACATGGAATTGCTGAATCGTAGGGCAGACTCCTTTGCAGGTGCCCATTCTTCCACTTCCATGTCCATTTCCATGTTATGTAATGAGAGAAGAGTATGGAGAAAACTAAGTACTTCGGAACCACAGGTGTGAAATCAGTCAAGGGGACTGGACCCCACAGGGAAGTCATGATGCTGCTTCCCATGAATGTTGGACATGTGATTCACCTTTAACTGTATCTTTCAATTTCCTGTATTTGACATGGGTACCAAAATTTTTTGAATGTCCCCTTTAATGTGTAGAAGATGATAGAGCAAAACCAATGATAAATAATGACTGGAACTTGGGTGGGGACTTTGATGAGCAGGAAAGCATATGATAAACTTTAAAAGTTCTAACAAATTAGCATTTTTTTGCCATCTGGAAATGTAGCAGGTCATGAAGACACACATTTTTCATAGAAAATTTTTGTGATTATAAATGACTAAAGTCCGTCTTCTTGTTATAACCATGCTGACAATTCTAAACAATCTTAGTAATCAGAATGCTCTTTCCCCCCATATTATTCATCCTCATCCTCATCAATGCCTCTGAAGACCCTTGGGTTTTAACAATGTTCAGATTGTTTCAGATTAGCACACTGCATTTCCTTTTCTTTTAACAAGCCCTGTTTTGTACGTGATACTTTATCTGTAGAATTGCAAGTTGTAGGTTGGCCCTGGACACAGGTAGACTCAGTCACGTGCATCTGTTGCAAGAACAAACCCCTCAAGCTTGCCTAGGGCGTAGCTGTGTGTTCAGCCCCTGTGGACCTCCCTGGTTTTGCATTTCAGCGGTAGATGTGAAATAAACATGGATCGCCCAGGGATGATAACAAAGAAGAAACAAAACATGGACTACTTCCAATCTGTCCTTTTATGTGACCACTCAGAGTTTTTGTGCCTGGAGTTTTTTAAAAACTTGCTTAATAAGCAGAAGCCATGATGTTGTTATTTGTTACTGCCCAAGACAAACATTGAGTATAGCTCTCCCTCTTTAAAAATGTATTAATGTAATTAAAACTATCATGATGTTACTGTTTTCCTTTTTTATCATTTTATATTATTTTGTATGTAATATAATATTTATTTACTTTTTACACTGCCACGTTATATATAGAAAACATAATAAAAAGAAAGATTTCCCCACTGTATTTCTTTTATGCCATTATTGCATTTGTTCCATTTCATGACAGTTACTGAAAATGTTTTTGTCCTGCAGAGGAAGACAGTGATAAAACGTGATCTACTCCAAGTATCAGATTTACTAGGTATGCCACTAACCCCAGACAGAAGGAAAGAGAGAGGGAAGTGGGGAGGAAGAGGAAACAAAAGAATTTCATAAGGAAAAAGTGACATGCCAATGGTAAATATATTCTTTCATTCATTTGATAAATAATTTTAGGAACTGACTGTATATTAGACAGCTTCCCACTTACATATTGCTGCTTAACAAACTTCCCAGAAGTCAGTGGTTTAGTGTTTTTATCTTATAAGATATAAGAACCTCCAATGTGTATATCTGCTGAGGAGAACCTTCTAGAGAAGGGGGAAAACACCGATGTAGGAGAGAGGCCACTGAAGTGACAGCAATGGCACAATTGACTCTGCAGTGACCAGTGGGTTCTTAGCAGACCGGACAGCCACGCTGTTCTTAGTTCTGGGCGTCTGGAGTCCCCAGCCTGGGCCTCATTCTTTGAGACAGTTTCCCTCTGACCCTTCTCAGGTCCCGTCCCTCCACAGATGCCCCCCAGAACCAGCACCTCACTTGCACAATGCATTATGTATAACCAGGACCCTGAACTTCTCTGTGTCCACTGCTGGGACCTCAAATGTCCTCTTCCCAAGTCAACTTCCTTGGGGATAAACCACATTTCTAGGGGGCAGCTCTTTGCTGGGGAGAGGAGAATGAGACTTGAAAATCAGGGGGTCTGGACTTGAACTACAACCCCCAAGTGAGCTTCTTCTCCAAACCTTGCCAATGCTAGCTGCAGGATTGCTGGACCACTCACCTGCCGCCCCTGGAGGGGAGGCCAAGGACACGACCACAGGGCTTGTGATCTGGTAGATGACTGGCGCTAGCATGTGGAAGCTCTCTGATCATTACTATTTTCTCAAGAAAACTAAAAGCAACATCATCAGCCAAGTTCAAGAGAGAGGGGATTGAAGGTAGGAGAAGAAAGGACAAGGTCCACGGAGAATGGGGAGTGATGGGCCACGGAGAAGGGGCAGGAGAGTCAGCAATGCCGACAGCCAACTTGAGCTTAGCAGTTCCATATTTGAGGTCAGACTGGTTCATGGACTGCATTTAGGCACGAAATAGGTAAAATCTGGGCTTACCCTACGATGTGGTTTCCTCTGATGGGTATGATGAAGGCTGAGAAAGCTGAGGACATGTCTGAAGGAAGGTTAGAACAATAGACTTTGGGATCGCAGGTGGGTAAGAAAGGAAGTACAGATTCGGAGCATTCAAGGGCTGCAAACGCTGGTGGACACAACAGTTTGCAGGGCCTGGTGGGGCCGGCCTCAGAGAGTCAAGGGAGTGACATGGGGACGTGGACGTGGGGACTGGAGAGTGGGATTCATGCACTCTAACACGGTGTCCTGTTTCGTGGTGATGAGAAAGTTAGATTGGAATATGTTCAGGAAATGGGAGGCTAAATGCCAGGCACCAGAGAGTCCCTGTTACCGGCAGCTCATGGTGGTGGGTGCTTCATTTACATGAACACTGAAATCACCAAGAATCATGAAATAATTGCTTAGTGAATTGAGTGCAGAAAGCAAGACTTGTAGAGGAGAATAGGAAGCCCTCATTTGAGAAAAAAAAATGACAGATGTGCCGCACATCTGTCTAACCACAGTCTGTATCTATTTGAATAGTCTACACACCTGCTTGCGTGGACACATACAGACAAACTCTGGAGAAGACAGAAGGAATCCTCCTACCCACGGTCCACTCTGATGGCGACGTTGGGGGAACCAGAGGACCAAAGGAAGGAGTCGTCTTATTTTTCAGAGTACAGCCTTTGCCTTGTCAGAGTGTTTTAAACTTCATCTGCATTATTCCTTCGTTCAGAAGTGAAGTAAAACAGGTGGGCAATGAAGCACAGAAATAATGCTGATTTTAGCCGGCCTTATTCAGCCGGACCCCATTCACCACTCTCAAGAAGCACTCAGCCCTGTAAATGAAGCCAGGTTTTGAAAATAAAACTCTCTGAGTAATCAGGGCAATTAAGATGTATTTAAACATCTCTGGGTTGGGGAAAAACAGATTTTTCTTGCTGCTGGCAATGTGAACAACGAAAATCCTATGTGCTAATCAACTCAGCCGAGAAACGCCCGTGTCTTTGATCAAAGACCAAATGACGGCAAGGCGGTCACCCAATAACTCCTTGCTGACTTGGTAATTAACACGATGCGCCTGTAACAAAACGCAATGGCAGTATTACGCTGCATTGATGACATGTAGGCCAGACGACTTGGGCTTGGAAAGTATTTTCCCGTCTCATGCCGCCTCTCGCAGGAAAAACAGCTCAGATGGGTGCTGGAGGTGCTCGCCACCCTACTAATGGGGAAAACTGCAGCGGAAAGGCAAGGGGCGCTGTGAGAGCATCGCACTGAGGCAGGCAATGGAAATCAAACCTGACAGCGCAAAGATGGGTCCCCTCTGGGGACCGTTCACAGCATGAGTTTCGCTTTCCTCAGAGAAGCCCCGTTGGGAATTCACAAGCCATTGGGAATTCACAAGCTAATTATTATTCCTAGGTATTAGATCAAGCCTCCAAATGAAGACAGTCAAAGCAATTTCCCGCCCCCCCCTCAACTCCAGCAGCCAGTGTGACTATTTAGCATGTCAATCAAATAGTCTCCACAACCCAGCCTGCTTCCAAATTGTTACTGGTTTCTCATTGCCCCCCTACAGTTCATTTCTCGCTCATTAGTGTGGCCTTCAGGGGCAGCAGAGCCTGGCCCTGCCTGTCTCTCCAGCTTCATCCTCCGGGACTCTTCCCCACCTCCCTTGACTTCACAAGCCAGCCTTTCAAATGGTGTTGAGCTCACTCCCACCTCCAGATTTCACATATGCTGTTCCTTTGGCCTGGAATGCTCTTCCAAACAAAATCACAATGTCTGCAAATGCTCACCTGTCCTTCAGTTTCAACTTACAATTTTTTCTTTAAAGCATCTTTCCTAAATCCTTATTCTCCTGTAGGATCCAGCATTATTGGCTCTCCCGGAGCCCTGGGCCTTGACCTGAACAACTCTGGTGTTCATTCTTGTCCCACCCCCTCAAGGAAGCACAAACTCTGGGGAGGTATATGACATTTCTGTTCTGCTCACTCTCGAGTTCAAAGAGAGTGCCTGATACATGGTAGGTGCTCAATAAATTGCTGGTGAGTATATGGTTAACAAGAACTTACAGAGCACTTTCTACGTGCCAGGGATTGTGCTGATAGGGAACAAAACTACACCAGCCATGTGTCCGGCTCACTTAGACTATACACAGCTAGAAACTGGGGATCACGTTGCTCTTTGTTTTAGGTTATCTAGTTTTAAAAACTCCTGAGAAGCTGGGCAATTCTCTGAACCAACACACGAAGCTGAGAAAATGAATCCAGACCCATGACAGTGACTGAAGAGCCCAATAGAGGAGAATTCCACCCCCTGCCCCAACCACCCCCCTCCCCCCGCAAACTGCCATGTGCCTGGAGCCTGAGATAGCCAACACAGGGCACTGGGCTGATCCTTTCCCCCTCCTGGCGATGCCAGACCTAACTAATTCATTGATTTCAGCATCCTCTGGGCTGGGATTCACTCCTGCTTCCTTCCCCAGTAGTCCAGGCAGCCCCACTAACTAGTCATAGTCAGCCTGAAAGATGGACGGTTTTCCCACCCCCATCTAGCCTTGATTCTGCCTCTTGATCCAAGTGAAATGCTGTCCTGCCCTGACTCAGGGTTCAGGAGGGCACAGCACCTGAGGGGGGCTGTTTGCAGCTACAAGAGCAGCCAGCACTCGCCTCCCAGCTCTGCCCCCGCCCTAAGCACTTCAAATGCTCTCTGGGAGTGGATCCTTCCTCGCTTGTCTGTTAACCCTCTTGAGTCTTTCTTGAGAATTTGAAAAAGATGGGCAAAACTTTTCCCAGAAATTATTTTCAAAAGTAATTCTTGTATTTATCAGACACAGAGCAGCCAGGTCACAGAGGGCAGCTTGCCCTTCTATCCTCAGCGTGCAAGGGCAGCGCCAAGTGCGGCTTGTTTAGGGCGCACATCAATTCCTGTGTCCTCATTATTTTGAATCACTTATTCAGGAACCTGATTTTTCCCAAGCACAAAGGTGTATAACTTGGCTCAATGTGTAGCCTTCATTAAAGGATTTCAAGACCATTAACTGAAAATCCTTAAAAAAAAAAAGCCTGTGCTCTGACTTCAGGTGTTTCTTTGGGTTAGCAAATGGTAGAGCCAGTGTACTGAACCCTAACCCACATTAGTGTGTGTCTGTGTGTTTGTATGCATGCATGTGTGTCAATGTATCTATGTACATGGGTGTGCTTTGTATGTGTTTGCATGTGTGCCTGCCTATGTGCATTTATGTTGTGTATACATGTGTGTCTATGTGTCTGTGTGTTTTATGCATGCATGTGTGCCTGTCTCTGAGTGTGCATCTCTGTGTTTGTTTGTATGTGTGTGTGTGTCCGTGTATGTGGGCATGAATGTTTGTGTGTGTGTGTGTGTTTGCGTGGTTATGAGTATGTGTGTCTGTGTGCACGTGTTTATGTGTATATGTTGCTTGAGTATGTTTGTGTGTGCTTATGTGTATATACATGTGTGACTATGTATATGTATTTGTGCATCTGTGTTTGTGTGTGTGACTTTGTGTATCTGTGTGTATGTGCATGCATATGTGTGTATACCTGGCTCTGTGCACGTGTTTGTATATGCACACTCATGCTCTTTCTCTAGCAGTATTCTTTAAGCTATAACTTCTAGAGATTTGCAGTTTTTTATAATGTGCTCAAATAAATAAAAAGCTCAGTTAATATTTAATAGATTATTACAAAGCTTTTCTCCAGAGAAATCAGCATCTTTTCCCATTAAATATGAAATATACTATTAAAATAAATAAGGATTTTTCAAAGGCTAGGTCATGGCTTCTAAATTGTGAAGAGATACTCTGATGTATCTGTTAAAATGCAAATTGCATCATTATAACCATAAAAATAAGAGCATATTCATCATGCTTTGTATGTACTCTGAGCACCGTGTTAAGCATTTCATATACATTAAATCCCTGTACTTTTAGAACTTCTAAGTAATTATTCCCATTCTATCCATGAATAAATCGAGGCACAGAGAAGTTAAGCAACTTGCCCAGGCCTGTCAGCTGGCCAGATTCACAGCTGGCCAACCCTGCACAAAATCATACCGTTGGAAGAGCCTGGCTCCAGCATTCATGTTTTTAATCCTTATACTGTGCTGCCTCTAATGTTTAGAACAACTTTAAGTAGCAAGCCCCTGAACATCATCACCCTGCCTACTCTAGCCCTTTACTATCCCTTGAAACAGTAAAGACCAGCAGTTCTTACACGCAACAACTGAACAGTTTCTTACTTCATTTTTCACCGTGGAATCCTAAATTCTAGGGCTTTTGCTATCTACTGATCCTAAAAATATGCTGTTGGTTCCTGTAGGTACCTTTTCACCAATGGGGATAGTCTGATATCACAGGACATTGGACACATGACCCGAGTGAATTCCCCATGGCCAAGGTAAGTCTTTGGCCTGTGATATGGGTTCTACCATCTTTCTGGGTAAAGTCAGCTGAGCTGAACAGAGAATTCCATCCAAAGGAAATGAAGGCAAATTATCAACACGCAACACTGTTACAGAAAACCGAAGTTGCCCACCCGGCAGTTGGCCACGTGGTCCAAAGGAGAGAGAGCCTCACCTTGCAATAGCTGCCAACCCGTGATTATTTCATGACTTGCCCTAGCTGGGGTAGGAACCATGTGAGGGGTGGTATGAAGCGGGTGCTAAGGCAACTGAGGGTAAGAAAACCTCAGTTATTCTGTGATTGTATGTGAGTGAACTCTTCTGTTCAGACAAGACTCATTTCCTGCCAAGAGTAAAAATGAAATCCATTAAAAAATAGGAACATGGGGAAAATGTGGGATAAGATGAAAAATATGGAAATAATGGGTGTTTAAGCAGATTAGAGCAGACTGAAAATTAGAAATTAAAATAAATGCGAGATAAAAACCTGAAATATTTAAACCAAGAGATGTAAGAGGGTAAAAGCAACAGAAATCAGTAAAATTAATCCTAGAGATGGAAATCCTCAAGTCTCTGATTAGAATTTAGAGATTAAGATGGAAAACATTAATCATTTAGAAGGATATTTTAAGAGGATCTGAGCTAAGAAGATAAAAAGTGAAACCGTAAAAGTGAAGAGATGTAAAATTGAGATGTTCCCTGAAAAAAATGATTTAACAAGTGAGATAAACTGAGTCAAGGGCGAACCAGCCAACTTACAGTATATGAGGTCTGTCCAGAGAAAGTCCAGCCATTGTTAATATAACGAGAATGGTTTGTGCCATGCCGGTGTAACCTGGCAGCGAAGGAGAGTGGACTGGAATGCACATGCATGAACAATGACGACTTCACTGTATTAGTCAGTGGGGGCTGTAGACACCCTTGAGAGAGCATGTGTACTGTGTGGCCATTGCATTCAAAATGACTGAGTGAGTGGAGCAATGAATCTGCGTCAAATTTTGCGTTAAGCTTGAACACTCCTCCACAGAAACTATTTGGATGATTTGGAAGGCCACAGCTGTGGACAACTGGTGATTGGCAGCTTCATCACAACAACGCGCCCACTCAGGTATCACGTCTTGTGCAGAGTTTATTGGCAAAACATCAAATCACCCAGGTGACTCAGCCCCTCTACAGCCCAGATTTGGTGCCCTGTGACTTCTGGCTTTTCCCAAAACTAAAATCACCTTTGAAAGGGAAGAGATTTCAGACCATCGATGAGATTCAGGAAAATATGAAGGGGCAGCTGATGATGACTGGGAGAATTCTGTGAGGTCCCAAGGTGCCTACTTTGAAGGGGACTGAGGCATCACTCTCCTATGTACAAAGTTTCTTGTATCTTATGTCTTCAATAAATGCCTCTATATTTCATATTACATGGTTGCATACCTTCCGGACAGACCTCGTATACCTACGGCCATGGATCTTATACTTGAGGGAACCTCAGAGTCACCCAGAAGCCAAGACAGCTGCACTCTACTCCCAACATTCCTAATTCCGTAAGTCTGGTATAAAGCTTGAGCGTCTGCATTTCTACCAAATTCTCAGGTGAAGCTAAATGCTGCCACTGGCCCAGGGACCCCACTGGGATCCCTGTCCTAGGGAGTCTTAAAAAGTTTCCTGCAGGGGGATATTTACAAGAGCATGGCCCATGCAGCAGAAAAGCATAAACAACCTGTTATCTATTCATAAGACCCTGGACAAGAACCATATTGTGCTGCGACCGCCCAGTGGGATCTCATACACCAATGAAAATGAGTGAAACGCAGCTACGCATGATGGCACAGATGAATCTTGGAAATAGTATGCTGGGGGGAAATGGAGACAACTGTACTTGAACAACAACACAAAAATGTTACAAAAAAAGAAAAAAGAAATAGTATGCTGAGCAGAAAGAAGCAAGTCACAGGTGTCTATATCCTGAAGAAAATGATTTTCAAGCTAAACATCAACAAGAGTTAATTGAGGGTACACACATATGTAGTAGAAACTGTTTTTTCACGTGTGAGAGAGTCGTAAGTGCTTTACTCGGAGAGAGACAGGAGAACAGGACGGGGAAAGTGCTGGCGTGCTGACCTACTCCCTTCCTGTCCCAGTGCTTGGTCTGGGCTACGTGTTCACAGGTGTTGTTCCATCACTAATCTTTTAAACATATACATATGTGTGCCATTCACATATGTGGAAAATGAATATATATGTATGGACATAAATTTCCCATGATCAAATACTACATGTATTCACATCATGGTTAATTTTGTTATCTGAGTAGGCCAAAGTACCCAGGCATTGGGTCAAACAGTATTATAGATGTTTCTGTGAAGGTACCTTCTAGATAAGATGAGCATTTCAATCACTTGACTTGGGTAAAGCAGGTTATCCTCTATAAGGTGAGCAGGCCTCACTCAAATAGTTGAAGGTCTTAAGAAAAAGGCTGACCTCCCACAAGGAAATGGGAATCATGCCTTTGGACTCAACCTGTGTCCACTCTTCCTGGGGTCCCCAGCCTGCTAGCCCACCCTGAAGATTCTGGGCTTCACCAGCCTCTACAAGTGTGTGAGCCAGTTCCTTAAAAGAAACAAAGAACTTTGTATGTGCATGTCTGCATCTCTTTCCTACGAGTTCTGTGTCTCTGGAGAACTCTGAATAATTCACTCATTTTCAAAAAAACATTTCACCGTAAAGTCTGGACTTTGAAATTGAACGACCGCCTGGCTCCAGGTAGAGCCAGTGGGAGGGACTCCTTGCCTGGCTACAGAAGAAGACTCCTGCTGAGGAACTGAACATCTGAGAGGCACAAGGTCCCTTCCATCCTCATGTACCTTCTGCGGCTGGGTTGTCTCCGACCACCCACGTGTACAGCATGACGGGATCTGAGCTCTACAGTTTTGAGTCACAGAGAGAGCTCCAACTAGCTTAAGCAAGAAAAGTGAATGCATCGATGCTTGCAACTAAAACTTCCAAGAAGGTGTCTGACTTCTGGCACAGATTGATACGGGGGCTCAAATTGATGTCACCAGCTCTCAGCTCTGCTCTCCAAACAACCCCAAATGTGTATAACCCCTGGATGCTCTCAGGGGAATAAGTGTTTGTCTTTCCCGAGAGTTACAACACACACTCTCAGGTCAAGTTCCATTGTCCAGGAGGTGGGTCCTGGCTGGTAGATGGACTGCTGTGACAAAGGAGAGCTCTGCATCTAAAGCTAATCCCTGTGCCCACCTCCACCTGCCAAGTCACAGAGATCAAAGACGGGGAGAGGCTGTTCCTCAGTGGAAAATCGATTGGGATGTTGCCATTAAAGGGAGGAAATGGATGCCGAGCCACTACAAAATAGATACTAAAAACAACAGATGTGCACTCCCCAGGGAAAACAGTTTCTCCTTGGAGACACAACAGTGACTACGGCTAATTTTGTGATAACCGCAGCACAGCTGGCCACGAGAAAGTGTCTTTCCTGGTCCCTGGACATCCAGAATCAGAAGAGTTTATCACTGAGGGAGGCTATTGGACACCATTCTCTCAGAGGATAAGAGCTTAAAGACCCAGGAGGCTGGAAACTGGTATAAGGTCAATCAAAGAAGTGGCAAAATTGGGGCATTAAGTGAAAAGGCCTAACGTTTTCTTAGTAAAGAGCAGGCGTAAGTAAAAGCAGCAGCAGATGGAGAGAGGGTTACAGAGATCGGGTGAGCGGGAAGAACTGTGGTGGACTCATCTGACAACTGCTCTCTAATAGCCCTGAATGTCAAGTGCTCTTCGGGAGCTTGAGTTCGTGATTCCTCTAAAGCTCATTCTCTCTAATGCCTTTTCTGTCTTTATTTACTTAAGGCTTATTCTCAAAAGAACTCTTTATTTTATCGGCCGGGGTCACAACAAATCGAGTTTAATAGCATATGCATCTAAACTCTATAGCAGATAATTTATGTTCAGACAGTATTCTCTTATGTTAAAAAGAAAAAGCTATCGGATTCAACTGTCTTCTTTCCGCCAAAAGCCAAATTTTCCTGTTTTCATATGATAAATATCAGCCACCTATATTTCAAACCACTTTTATTTTAGCTACTCGGAAGGAGCACACAACATCCAAAGATTTGGCTGGTGTGATGATTTTCCTGGAAAGTATTCTGGGTTCATTTCATCAATCTCTTACTTAAGCATGAGAAGTGTGACTTATTTATTCCCAGATGTGGAGTGGAGAGCCAGTGAGAAGGAGCAGATTTGTAAAAGGCGACATCTCATTAACCATCAGACTGGAGCTGATAGAAATGCCCTTGACCCTCCACCTCTGGGAGAGTTACAGAACATCATAGATGTTGGTCATCCCAGTGAATATGTCCACAGGCCTTCTGGAGTTTCTTTTACTCTGTATTTCCTTTGGCTTCCTCCATAAACACTGCAATCACAAACGGCAACCCTTAATGGCCGTGAGCGCATGTGCGAGGATAAAAGGAAGCAACCGGGTCATAGTGACGTCACAACGCCAGGACAGTGACTATGCTCTGGCCGTGACGTAGGGACAGACAGCGCCATGTCCGCATCACAGGACAGGACATTTACCTTGGTTTCTCAACGTTTTTGTAATGAAAAATGTCCAACGGTAGAATAGAAAATAACTTCTCAGGCACCCATTTATCCTCTACCCAGATTAACATCTTAACAGTTTCTAATATTTGCCTTCACTTATTTTATTTTTATTTTTAAATAATACATGAGAGATACAACCCCAGTCCCTTTGGGCTACATAGGACAGATAAGTAAAGTTGGGGGTGAGCACAGCTCAGGGGTAAAGAATCCTATGCCAGTGCCAACTCTGAATGTGAATTCCAATTCTGCAGCTCACTGGCTGTGTGACCTTAGGAAAGTTACTTAACTCTTCTGTGCCTCAGTTTGCTCTCTATTAAAATGGGGGTAATGATAAAAATAGTGTTTACCAGGCAGGGTTGTTGTGAGGATTGAATAAGTCCATTCATGTAAAACTTGGCACACCATTAACATACCTGCTCAATATGTTTCTCATATTTTCCATTATTAAGGCAAAATAGAAGTTTTTGTTCACATCCTTTACATATGTTCCCCTTACTTCACATAGCTGACCTTTAAGTGCCTTACCTCCAAATGTGAATTCAAGTTTTGATTCATACAAAATGTATCATGTAACAAAACATATCACAGTATATCAAGTAAAAATAGAAACAAATCATGAATCTTGGGAGACTTTGAATTAATCCACGGTAACAAAACATCAAACTCTAAGTTGAAGTGGCTACAAAATACTCTCACTCTATAACCCTGAGGCTCTGGTGAAAGATGAGTTACAAAAGGATTTTTCCAAGTTTATGTAAAGTTTTAAATTTGACACTTTGCAGCTAATAGAGGAAACAAAGATAAAGCATAGTTTAAATACTTTACTGATCAATTAGAAAAATATGCCTGCAATTCACGTCCATCCCACCAGCAAGGTTTTTGTATTCAGAGAGACAAATGCATTTAACATGCTCACAGAGTTCAAGTTCCCTACGGCCTTATTACTCAAATTACTTAAGACGTGAGTAAATGCCAAGGGTCAACTCTTTTAAGTGGGTAGGAATTGCTTTTCGGCGAATTTGTGAAGACTTAGGAGGAAGGTCTGGTGGCTTGGCTTCTTTGGCATTCTCTGATTGGTTCTTTAGGAAAATAACTTTTATCAGGCTTGCCATGGAGTTTACTCTTTTGCTCATTTCCTATCTTTCCAATGGTTAATTTACTTAACTGGTCAGATTTTGTTGAAGTTGGAATTGACTGATAAGTATTTCATTTCAACAACTTAGTAGGGAAAAAATGATATGCAATTTAACTGTGGACTTGGTTATATTTTCATATTATCCAATTCTTATTAAGAAAAATCTTCATTATAGACTAGAAGGCACATTACAAAAGGCATGTGAACTATGAACTATTGTGAAAATAAAACCTGAAACAGCATTTGTTCAATAAGCAATTCTTCAATACAGAATTGTTATATACCTATGCTAAAATGTATCTCCTGTTAACAGCCACAGTTACTTCGGGAAGACAGAGTAATTCTGCCAGTTATGATTACCGTTGTCTCCATTTTACAGAGGAGGGGCTGGAGGTGTCGGTGCCTTAACTACTTTGTCCAAGTCCTCACGTCTTGTAGGTAGAAGAGCCAGGGTTGGAACAAAGGGAACCTCTGGGTGTACACACCCCTTGTGGCCATGCAGACCTTGTGAGAAGCAGGTTGTTCACCTGAGGGAAGGAACATGTCCTGATTACAGGTGTGCCTCATTGTTTGAGATAGTGGATGTTACTTGTTGTCATGCTGAGGCACCGACTGCCCAAGATCACAGATGACCAGTGCATAGCAGAGATGCCATTCAAATCCTGGATGTCTGAAGCCAACATCGGGAGGACACTTTTATAAATCTGGTTCAGTGACATGATGACATTTGATTATAACATCACTACCCATGACAGGACAGTAGACATCTACATGTAATCAACACACTTCTGTTAAAAACAGTCACTGATCACTCAAAAACAGCTTACTTAATACAGAATGCCATGGATGCCGTAGCTTAACACTTCGACAGGGATGCACCATTTTTAACTGACGTTTCTAGTCCTTTCTATAAACCCTACACATACTTCTCTGACGAATTCAAAAAGTCATAAATATGGCAGCTTAACTATACTTTACCCGGTTAAAGAATTCTCTTCAAACAACAGACATCATCAAAAATGCCAACTCTTTCAGGAATTAAAGGCAAATCAAGATATTCTCAGATGAACAAAACTAGAAGTTGTGATCAGCAGACCTACACCAAAGGTATGATGGAAGGAAATTTTCTAAAATAGAAAGGACAGGATGAAAGAAGGAATCTCGGAGCATCAGAGGAGGAGAAAGAGTGATAAAAAAGAGGAAAAGTCCTCTTTCTCTGGCATTTCCTAAATTCTGATAGCGGTGCTGCTCTGCTCGATTTTGGACAAAAGTGCTGGTGTTTGTGACGTGAGTCGGCCATTGCATCACTTTTTAATGAGGGTTTTCATATAGAAATATTTTTCGCCATATTTGCCATTTTATCACCTCCTCCACACATACATCAATCAAGGCAGACATGTTATTAATGTCCAGCCTGTTGACAACAACACAAGCTAAACTGGAGGCTCGTAACATCTTTTATCCCTCCCATCCTTCTAGGAGAACCGTTCGGGAAGCATTTTGATGACTTTTACATGTTTCTGCTTATAATTAAGCTCATTTTTCACTCCAGTCTAGATGTCCATAATTTTTTTTTGTTTTATACAAACTTAGAGAGTGTGTAAACATAAAATGATTATCATAAACAAGTCAAATTAAAAAAGGATTCCTACTCATTTAAAAAAAAAATACCAACTCCCTTTCCTCAGCGATCTAAGCTGGTTACATGTTAGTTTCCAAAACAGAAGTGACAAATAAAAATAACTGCCTGTAAAAGTTACAGAAATATAAAAAGTCTAACACAGATCTGAGCGTGCATGTGTGGGCGGTGGGGGAGAAAGAGAAAGTGAGATCGTGGTGAATCAGGAGCACTGAACGAACGCATCTTCGGCGCATCACACGTGGAGGGATTGAAAAGACTAATAAATTGCCTTTCTTATCATTGTAACTTATGTCACTAAGAGAAAAAAAAAATCAGAATCTGCAAAACAGGGTCAGCAGATCCTGGTGCTCAAATCGTATTTGTCATTATAAATTGGCATTAGTGGGGTACTTTCCCTGATGATATGTGAGCCACTGGCACTGTTTTTCCTCTAATTCTTTGTGTAAATGCTCCATGTTTTACTAGACAATAATACGCTAAAAATCAAAGGTGAGGTCATGCTGTATTCTAAGTCACCACCTGTTCTATAAATTTGTAGGCAATTATATGATCAGATGGAGTATGATACAGTGTGGCATGGTCATACCACATCTGATGCACCTTGAAAAGGTGTGGATGCATATGCAGTGGGAATAAGGAGGCTGCAGATTGTTGAGCTGATTATTTGCAGATCCGTTATTTCCCAGAAAAGTGAAAATCCCCATCTCTTTATGTGATAGAGAAATATGCAAGATATCTTAGATTCCCAAAACATCAAAATCGCAGTTACCTTATAGGTTATTTTTCTACTGGAATCTATACTCTAAGGGCTCCTGAGGTGAAGGGAATGCAAACAAGAGCCGAAAGCTATTACGTAGTTGGAACGGTGCTCATTACTTTAACAGAGATATAAATGTCTGCTCACTATGCTGGGAGAGAATTAAATAAAACATTTGGCTTGCAAGTGCTCCCCAAAGCTTGGCCTTGAGCAATCCTTTTAATATGGAAAGTCCCTGGAAAAATCGTCGGATTACTTGTGTATGTATTTAATTATCTCCAGGGAGGCCGAAATATTCATGAACCTCGCCATGCACTGAAACGTGTGTGTGTGTGTGTGCTTGAGAAGATAAAATAGTGCAGGCCCTTCCCCCTTCCACAATCAGCCTGCAAATGTACTAACTCATGTATCCTACTTTAAAAATCCATGTGCAACTTATGTTCAGTTATCCAAGCTCATTTGGCACTGTTACAGAGAGGGTAACAGTGGAAGTCTGGACTCAGACATCCTGTGTCTGCAGCCACTTTCCAGCACTTGATACCACGTGGGAATGAGGTTTCTGAGCCATGAGCCTCTAGCCTTACGTGGATTAACTGAGTTCAGACATGTAAAGACTTAGAAAAATACCTTTCAAATACTAGACACTCAATAATATTTCTTTTTATTTTCTCTTGATGGAAATACTGAGTTTTTAGTGATGCAAAGAGACATTGTTTACTAAATAAAATGATTTAGCATAAGACTGACTATTTGGGGAACTCTGGTGGCCTATTCAAATCATTGCCATTTAAGACTATGTATTTGCTGTGCACATAATATATCAGTCAGCTTTACTGAGTGTGTGCCTTACATACTGTGACGATGCTGCGTAACAAACAGCTCCGAAACGGTGCCAGCACAACCAAGGCACATTTCTCGCTCACGGGTGGGCTCAGTGTGCAGTGATAGCTCTGTGCCAGGCTTGAGTTGGAGGTTGGGGTGGCTCACCTGTCTTTTCATTCCAGAACTCAAGCTGAGAAGCCAGTGGTTATGGAGATCTTGTTGTTCTCATCACAGAAGTTAGGAGCTCAAGAGGTGTAGAAGATCACAGTGGCCCTCAAAGGCTGTGCTCAAAATGTCTCACACCCAAATTCCACTAGACAGAGCAAGTCCCCTGTGCAGACCCAAAGTCACCAGAGCAGGGAAGAGTAAAGAAACAACGAAGAACTCTTTGCAAACAACACAATCGACTTCAACAATCTGTTGTGCATTCCACTATTTCAAACAATGAGGCACACCTGTAATCAGGACACATTCCTCCCCTCAGGTGAACAACCCGCTTCTCACAAGGTCTGCATGGCCACAAGGGGCGTGTACACCCAGAGGTTCCCCTTGTTCCAACCCTGGCTCTTCTACCTACAAGACGTGAGGACTTGGACAAAGTAGTTAAGGCACCGACACCTCCAGCCCCTCCTCTGTAAAATGGAGACAACGGTAATCATAATTGGCAGGGCTGTTAGAAAGATCAACGTATATGAAATGCACATAAGGCATTCAGTATCTCACGTGGCATGTAACACTCAACTGCCATTCCTCTTTGGTTGTGGCTAATTACAACCAAAGAATATATGGCATGATCAATTACTGAAGCAGACACCTCCAGCCCAGTCTGGAGGTTACCAGGTGTGAGCTCCGAAGAGCCTCCTCCCAGCGGAGCTACAAAGACACATGACTCCCAGGGAAGGAACAGTGGCAACACCTGGGACAGGTTTCCTGCCAGGGAAAGCTGTCTGAGTCCGTCAGTCCAGAGTTTTCACTGGAGTCTCTCATGTAGGAACATGACAACCACATTATTGAAATCCAAACCCCCAGAAGGAAAGTACACGTTCACTGTAAACCACCTCGTTGGCATGAACTGTCTAGACAGGCAATCCACTGAGGGCTTCACAAGAGCAGAAAAGCGGAGGAAAAGTGAATTCCTTTTCCCTGTCTGAGCTGAGACATCCGTCTTCTCCTGCCCTCAGGTCAGTGGTCCTGGTTCTCTGGCCTCTCGGGATTTGCAGTGTCGGCCCCTCGGGCCTCAGACTAAGACAATGGCACCCTCTGCTTCTCTGGTTCTTGGGTACAGATGGCAGACTTCTCAGCCTCCAGAGTTGCTTATGCTGATTCATTCCTTAAGCCATATCCATGTGTATGTATTTTCTATTTCCTATTGGTTCTGCTTTCCTAGAGACCCCTTGCTAACACAGTGGGAGAGCCCCAGACCAGCCTTGTCTCACAATCTCCAGGGATCCCTTAGAGGAGAGAGACAAGTACACATCCAGGGCAGTCCACTGTAGTTGTTATTTCCCCTCGGGGTTGAGCAGGGTGGAAAGCCCTCTGCTTTGAGCATGCAGTCTTGTTCTGAACTATACAGAACTCAAGTGATCTTTGTAGATTGATGAATGTCTGGCTACTTCCCTAGAGGCCCTGGGACCCCCATCTTGCACAGTGGGCTCAATATGGTGCCTGGGGCATGGGCCTGAAGTCCCAGCACACAATTGTGATTTCCGGGACAGAAAACAAGGGGAGGATGCTGTGGGTTCGCAGTACAGGCTAATCATTCATTCTCAAAATAGAACTGCAGACAAGCATATTCTTTCCATAATGTGGTTTTACGATGCCTTTTGATGAGTATCATTATTTCCTCCAGTGCCCATATTTTTCTCAAATGGTGAAATCACAAATTCCTCTAACCTACTCTTGTTCCCTCCTCTGCAGATCCATCCTCTTGTTCTACCCACCTCACCCACAATGAAATAGATATAAATCAAAATGTAGAAATTCATCAAGGAGGCTATCCATTTCCGTGACAAGGAGTGGGGCTTTCTCTCTTTAATCAAGGGAAGCAAAATGTTAGTGTTTGCTGTGTAGCTATTAACTTTAACACGCTGCTTCTTTTCTGGGGCAATTTCCTTGAGAATCTACATGAGCAACATGAAAGTTGAATGTATTTGTGATGAGACCAGATGTGTATATAACTTTTCTCGTTACTTCTTCTCTGAGAATAAAAAATCCATCTGAATGCACATGTCGGTGCCTGGCAAAAGGGCGTTCATTTCTGTGCCCACAGGAACCCTCTCACGCCCTCCAACAGAACCCCACAATTGCTCCCCAAATATTCCTCCCTGAAGCCTCCCATGACTCACTGATGTATGGAAGCCTTCACGGCCTTTATGGGTGAAGACTGAGAAGCTACAGGGTCTTGGATAAAGAAGGGGTGGGAAAGAGTGTTTCCCTCCCTCCAGATATAAAGTGGGTCGGGGTGGCTCACCCCTCACCTCTCCCATACCTGTATTCAAATGCCTACTGGCTCAGTGAGGTCTCTCCTGTCCATTTTATTTAAACTTCCCCTCACCTGCTCTTTATCATAATAGGTAGCACTTTCTAAGATAGATAGATAGATAGATAGATAGATAGATAGATAGATAGACAGATAGATAGACAGACAGATAGAGATACGTATATACAAGTACAACTTTTACCACCTGCCTTCTCTCTCCACCAAAAATTAAGCTCAGTGAGAGCAGGGATTTTTTTTTTTTTAATCAATGCTACAGTCCCTAGAATGGAGTTCGACACCTGGTAGGGGCTCAATATACATTTGTTGAGTGACGAGAAAAGAAATGTATTTCCTAATTGTGTTTCTATAGGACTAATTGCAGGGAAGTATTTGTAAGATCCAGGGGATACATTTTAATCCTCATTATATTTAGAGCCTGGCATGTAAAACAAACATTTTTAATTAAAAAAAACCCTTTGAATTAAAAAGAGAACCTTAGAGATTTTGCGCTAAGAACGTCTGGAGAACAATCACAGCTGCCTGACCAGCTTCTGTCACCTCCAGCTTCCCTGCACAGGTCCTGTGTTCTACCCACATGCTGATACCTGCAGTAGGCCAAATTCTAAAGATCTCCCCCTCAAGATTCCCATCTCCTGGTTATTCAATTGAACATCACTCAAGGTACTGTTCCGAAGGGAGATTTGCGGGTGGAATTCAGGTGGCTACTCACGAATTTAGACAGGGAGATCACCCTGCATTGCCCAGGAGGGCCCAGTGTAATTACATGAGCCTGATAAAGCAGAAAGGAAAGACGTGGAGAGTTGCAGAGCAGGAGAGGTCTGTCATAAAGGCAGGTCAACGGCATGCCAATGCCAAGGAGGACTCAGCCATCACTGCTGGCTCTGGCTCTGAAGATGAGGAAATGAAATATCAGCCAAGGAATGCCAGTGGCCTCGAGAAGCTGAGAACAGCTCCTGGCTCACAGGCAGCAAGGAATGGGGACCACGGTCTGCTAACTGCTTAGGACTGATTTCTGCCAACAACCTGAATGAGACTGGACAGACACAGATTCATCCCAGGGCCTCCAACAAGATCACAGACTTGCCTTGACCTTGATTTGGGCCTTGTGAGACTGTACCAGAGAACCAGCTGAGTCACACGGCCCAGACATCTGACTTGCAGACTTGTGAGATTATAAATCTCCCTTTCAGACGCTAAGTGTGTGATAATTGTTCTGGTAGCAACAGAGAGCTAGTCCGGCGCCTCCCACCCGGGAGACACATGTTTCAGAGAAACCCAGTCCTGTGAAAGCGCTGGGGGTCAGTTCGGCTGGAAGAGCATGGGCCCTCGCATGAGCCAATGGCACGTGCAAAGAGATTTGCTGAGTGAGTTCTAAAAGCAAAGCTCTATCACTCTGCAAAGCTTCTAGAAAAGTCATTTGCTCTTCACATAACGATGAGTATAGGTGGATACAACCATTTGGCTTCTCCGCTGGGAGAATCCAGACTGAGGATGAGGAGAGATAGAGAGGCAAACAGAGCGGTAAACTCTGGAAAACCAGAGCAGGGGCCGGGAGTAAGTAGCTCTGCCTGCCACTCTATTAAATCCAGAGGGTCAGAGGACACTGAAAACAAATCTCTCCAGGGGGCAGACTAGCCGATTTCAGGTTATACTACAAATAGTAACCCATACCTGACTAGGACAGTTCCTAATATATTCACATGTGTCACCCAGTTCCCTGAGAAGAGTAAGGATGTGTATCAGAAGTGAAGACCCTCTTTCTTAGTAATTACGTTAAATGACCTCTGCATAGAGTTCTCACGGAGACATAATTATGCGCCAGCAAGACCTGTGACCACCATTCCCAGGTCTGCTGTCCCAACGCTCTTCGTGGACGTTTCCATGGAACTGGTTTTAAAGAGTAAATTGGCATAGTGACAGATTCAATGTAAATTTCAGGGTGACATTGACAGGAAAACCATCAGTGTGGAGTATCCCAACACTAGACAGACTCTACCTTTACCTGAGCTAAGCTACTGCTTTGTTTTTAAAAATAAAGGTAAAAATCCAGTCCAGGAACACGGCTGTGAATCAAGTGTAAACCCATCGGAGTCAACAGAGGCGGCCTGCGAGGAAATGGCTGAGGGCAGTACGTTGTCTGAGGCCCACAGGGGGCCTTCGTGAGCCACTTGAAGTTCATTTAATTTTGTTCAAAGTCTCTCCCCTTGCCCCTTCTGCCTCTCGGATCACATTCCTCATTTCCTTTATCCTTCCTCCCTCTTCAACCAGTCCGGTGAGTGCCTGCCTTTCCAACACTAATTTGAGAAAGAAATTCCTTCCAGCTGTCCTGTACCAAGGACAGCTTGGCAGTTGCTTTTGGAGCAACAGATGATTTTCCCCACTGCTCATCTGCATTTCCTCTGTCACATGCCTGGGTGGAGACCTGGGGACCCAGGGCACTGACGGCGCTCAGACCGACCTCTCCTCTGCAGAGACTCCTCTAGTACGGTTTGGTTTCAGCCTCACTGCATATATCACATCCCATGCAGGTTTGGCTGGGCTCTGAAACCATCTGTGTTCAGCTGCAGGTGGGGTTTCTTTTGACACAGCAAGAGACTCCCATTGCTACACACATCTGTGTGTTATTATGCTCAGGGACCCTGGAAAACAGGAGGCGGCTGGTGTCCATCGCAGGCCTTCTTTGGCTTCTCCAACCCTTTGCCTCTTTATTACCATGAACACTGAGCATTTTGGCAGCCAGAGCTCCCCCATCTAGCCCTACTGTCTCTGCTTTAATACAGAAATGGTTGGCAGACCTTGTGGCATTGTCTATGCTCTCGAGCCAATAACTTGCTAAGTCATGAGAGTCAGTTAGGTACTTAACTAGTGGCAGGTGCAGTGAGGTTGTAGCTTTATGCATGCTCATCCTTCTCAGTTGCGTAAAGGCAATGAACACTTTTTTGTGATCATTGCAGGGTCTCTGCCAATCCCCACTGCTCTTCCCTGCCGCTCCTTTCTGAGATCAGACTGCACGAGACCTCGTACACAAGGGCAGGAGGTGAGTTTCAGGATTAAATGGTCCCAATGTGAAAACTCTCAGTATCTCCAGGGGAAAACCAAGACTGACCCTCCCTGAGTCCCACTGTCCTGTGTTGAGTTGCACACCGATCCCTGGGCTGCTCAGTGTGAACCAAGATAGCCACCTCCAGGTGTGGATTGTGGGGATGCTGTTCAGGCACACCCACAGATGCTTACTGAGTGAGTAAAATATACATAAATGATCATGTGGTGAGCAGCTACCCAAAACACAGGTTACTGTCGGGGGCGGGGGGGAGGAATGGTCCTTGAGTTGATTGGGAGAATGTCTCTGTTAGAAACACCTAGTGACCACCTGTCTGGCAGTAAAGGGAAAGGTCTCCGTGAATCCACTCAGGCTTAACCCTTTCGGTAGGAGTGCTCTTTCCGCTGCGACACTCCCGCTGTATGAGGTGCCGCACCGAAAACGCGCACATAGCACATGGTCAGTCCTCCTTTGTGTGAAGACTTTCCTAACCTTATATAAGATCTATGCTTAATAAAACAATGCTTTTTCCAAGTGTTGTTTGTAACTTTAATATTAAGAGATGGTTATATAAAATTCTAGCAATTATATAAGTAAAATTTATAAAAATTATATACAGATGGATGCCGGATATATCTGGCACTCGTCCACACAGGTCATCAGATGGGCGCTGTATATATCCGGCACCCGTACCAAAAGGGTTAAGGAGGGGCAGAGTGCAGGCATCGAACCACCTGGATTTGCCTCCAGCTCCTGTTCCCACAGCGACGGCCATGCTGGGACTCAGTTTCCACACGTGTAGAATGCTCACATGGGGAATAATAATGGCCGATCAACGCGTGCTCAGGGGACCAGATGAGATAAGACCATTAGTCATCTCAGCTAAGTCCCTGATACTTAGCAACTTCTCAGTAAGTGGCAGCAACAATTACTACTATTTATGAGAAATAAAGAAAATAAATAGCAATGGAAGGTAAAAGGAATTCCATCCTCCAATGGAAAATCAGGGTATGTTCAGTTGCATGGACCGTTTACTGGTTTACTTATTCCAAGACTGTCCCCCGACTTAATCTCTTAGCCCCAAGGGAGTGGGCTCAGACTGCCATAGTTAACTATGGACACCCAGCCCCCAGACTCATGTCGGTCACATAACGGGTCCTCAACAATCACCTGATGAATGAATATTTGTATAAGGCAGATAGGCGGAATAGTTGTGCCAACCAGTCATTATTTTGTTAGCCAGGGGAAAAAAAACTGGAAATAGAGCTATAATCTCCCAGGAAGCCTCAAAAAGCAGTTTTAAGTTTATTCAGTCACTACATGCTCAGTGGTAATAATTTCTAAGTTTACGATCATATATGGGAAAGGGATAATTTTCAGTTTTTTTAATAAAAACCTTTTATGTTTATTAAGCACCTAGTTACACATACTGTAGAAGTAGAAATTTAGGAGTGCTAGAAGAGAGAAGAAAGAGGCCAAGCCAGAACAGTCCATGGAGGGAATTATGTGCAGAAATTTCTAAAAGAACACACTGATGAGAAATCCTACAATTTTGTCTTTTAAATCCTAATGTTGCTTCTTTAGGATATCAGAGAAGTGAAAAAAAATATCAGTTTTTAAAAGTCATCAATTTGGGGGATAGAGAAGGCAAAGTGAAAAAATGTTACCTATGAGTAAAAAAAGCAGAAAAATAAATTAAATTTAAAGAATCAACGAACAAAAGAAAAGTCACTCTGAAGAGCACATACACAAAGTCACCTTCTCGGGGGCAGGAGGGGAGAATTACTCATTTGGGGGACAAAGGATAAGGAAAATTAACTTTGGGAGAACAATAAAAGAAGGGACATATTCGCTGTGAGGGAGAGAAAAGACAAATCTCCTACACACAGAAAGAAAAAGACAAATATCCAGAAAGGAACCAGTATGTCATCTTAGAGAAGAACTCAGAAAGAGCGTTTTCAGATAAACCTATGGTTGGGGGGAAAAATTGGTCTATCATCATACATTATTATATAATGGATACTGAACACAATGCCCAAAACTGGCATTTCTTAGAAAAATCCCAAGATGACGACTAAAGAACATCTCTACCTCTAATCAGAATGCAAACGGAGAATGGAAAGCTTCAGACACGCAGAGTGCTTGCCCCACTCATTTGGACGTACATTCAGATGCTTATATTTCAGAACCCACCAGCCATCTCTGAACCCAGTGTCTCCCCTTTGTAAGTTATCGTAGCAGGATTAGCTGAACCGAATGCTAAAAACCTATTTTCAACACAAATTGGATCATAATCTTGAGCTACAGAGACAATGGAATAGAAATTAGAAGGCAAAGGGGAAAGGCAGTACAAGATTTTCATTACCTTCAAACCTCACATTTAGCATCCTTAGAATTTCATTGCACAAAAATCTGTAATTGGCCAATGGCCATGCCCAACCACGCCCAACCACGCCCAACCACGCCCAACCACGCCCACCCCATGGTACCTGGCATGTTGTAATTAGCTACTATTTAAGCACAAGCTCCACACTCCCCTCCCTCAGCCCTCTCACCCCACCCACTTTTGCCTCCAACATGTCAGCTTTCGGATTGCAAAGAAAGCTCTCTGGGGACACACACGACCACACAGCACGGCACTCAGGACTGGCCCTGGAGTGGTTCCGGAAGTGATAACACAGGGACATGAAATGCTGATTTGACTTTTAGATCCTTAAAACAAAGCCTCTGAAGGAAGGCTCAGAGATGTGAAATATCTTATGAGGGGGATACGTGACCCATGATTGCTGAGACGTACACAGGAAAAATAACACTACGTGAAGTAAGAAAATATAAGTCACCTCCAACTTCTCAGAAAACATCATTTGAAGTTGCCTGTGAAAACTATTGACTTTATCATAACTTATTTAACGGAGTGTGTTGTTTTTTATTAAGTTGTCAGAAATTAGTCATAAGCTCTGACAATTCCCCACAGGAAAATGAACCCAGAGTACTTTTTCACATAAGAAACAACTTTTTTTTCCCTATTCTTACAGTAGCTGCCTTATTCCTGGAAACAGGTAGGTGGGAAAAAATGCTCTAATGTGTTAGAGAACTGACTTCCCAAAGGAATGGTGACTATTTTAGTGAAAATGCTTAGTTGTCATTTACCCAATTTGGAAAAAAAGGAATTTAGGCTGAAGTTTTCAATACATTTTTAAAATTGATGTTCGTTCCCATAAAAATCACATTGAAGCTACAGCGACACTGCAAAGGAAGGGGTCTGTGTCAAAGAAACTTTGACCTGCTTCTCCCACTACAACCTGCTCCCGCCCTCCCTTCCTACTGTTCTTCATCACCAAGAACTTGTCCAGCCCCAAGGCCCAGCAGTGACTGATAAACTCCACTTTACAGCATCACTGGCAGTTGTAGCAGATGGCATTATTCCTCATCCATGTGTTAAGGAGATCTATTTCTAGTTACCGTTCTGCACGACACCCTTGATTCTCCACCAGCGTATCAGAGACCAGGCCGCGGCGTCACCAGGACGGAGGGTGAATGGCCTGGCAACACTGTCTCCTGAGGGATACAAATTGATCATCTCCGTTGATTTTCTCTCACTCTGGTGTATTGAGAACCGTAGAGCATGCTATTGCATGGGGACAAATCAAGACCAAATTTCTCAAGCTCTGAGTGCCCACAACAGTCTCTTTGGATCTATGAAATCTCAGCTGTTAAATTAGATGGTCATTTTTCAAGAAGGCAACTCCACAGGTCTAAAGGTAATAATGGAAAAAAAATGGCCATTTAAAGCAAAATAACAAGTACACTAAGCTCAGCGAAAATCTTGGATGAAAGTCTCCTTTGACTCAGGCAGGGGCGGGGAGGGGAGGGGAGTAAGGAAGTGAGCAGAATTAATATAATATCAGTGTGAGAACGACTCTCTCTACGGCTCCCTTTGCTCTTTACACAGACTGAGGAGACAACCTACCTACCTAAGACTAAGGTAATGTTAGTGGAAAGTCTGCAAATGTAAGAACCCATAGCAGATGGCCTCTTTTTAGCTACATATATACTTATATATTTATATATATATGAGAATTATCATAAGGAATGAGAATTATGCAATTATGAAGGCAGGTATGTCCAAAATCTGCAGGGTGGGCCAAAGTTTGGGGAGACCCAGGGAGAACTGATGTTTCAGTTCAAAGGTCATCAGACAGGAAGAGCCAATGTTGCATACGAAGTCCAAAAGCCACCATCAGGTAAAAAAAAAATCTTTGTTTTATTTCTGCCTTCAACTGATTGGATGAGCCCCACCAATATTCCGGAGGGCCATCTGCTTTACTAATGCCATTTCAATACACAGAGTATGATCACATTAATGGCAAGATAAATTATGGAAATGTAAAGTAGTGTTCTATTAAAATATTAATGAATTGCCACTTAGGCTCCAATTTTAAATAATGTGACTATCACAAGAAACCAGCAACCCTTTATGATTTCAGAGCTAAATGAGTGAGTTGCAGACTCTACTTTCAGGCCTGCTTCCTGGCGACCCGTCCTCCAACTAGTAACTAGAAATGACGGCCAGCCTTTACAAGTATTGTGTGGATTATGCATTTTAAATGAGTTCCCATGAATAAATCTAGGACTCTTTTATTATCATTTAACACAGGCTGTTATCACTTAAATTCTTTCCAGACCCCATAACAAGGCATTCCAAGTGCCCATTGAATGGCCGTTGTTTCTTAGGAACACGGAAACCAAACCAGAAAATCGATACTAGATGTGATAAAATGCCGTGAGGAAGTTTCGAACCACAATGATACGTTGTGTTAGTTTAGAGGATATCATTACGTGAAATATTAGTGTTCACACTGTGAAAATTTAAAATAGCATTTAAGAAAACATATGCTACAATGGTT